>SJYB01004958.1:0-36705 GCA_006408585.1 Antidorcas marsupialis
TAAACCTTTAATCGCATGATCAGAAGCTACTCCTTCAAGTTTCACTGGATTAAAATAAATGATTATAGTGGTCCACAGAAAGGCAGTTAAAATAAAAAAGCCAGTCATGCTTTCAGACTATGAAATACCCAAAGGAAACAGCACCAAAGTTGATAAAACTATGATTTTTGAAGTTGAGGTTTGAATGCTGTTAAATAATTAAACAAATCCAGTATTTTGGGGGAACTTAAAAACACATTTTATTACAGGAAAAGGAAAGAAGACAAGATTGGAGGGGGGAGAAGGTGCGATGGCAGTCTGAGCAGAATGGCAGTCTGAGCAGGTTTGTCTTGTTTAGGGGGTGTGTGTTATGCAGAGGGAAACGGTATTAAATTTAAAAAGTGTGGAGCTTTTGTGAAGATCATTTCCCCCTAAAGTCTAATAAAAAACCAGAGAACTTGAAAAATTAACTATTGATAAAATTGATTGTAAAAATTTATTGCATAAGTACTCTAAAAATGTGCCAGGTTGTAAACAAGGAAATTATTTTAAAATCTCAGGGAGCTGATTATTCACATTGTGTGATCTGTCCCAAGTTCAGATAGAGACAGAAAACTCACCCATTTATTTATTAAGAGATGTATGCACTTATGAAATAAATTTTTTTAAAGTATAGTAAACAGGTCAGAGTGGATGTCAAATCCTAAATTAATAAGCAAAGCAGAACAAAACAACCCATAACCGTGTGTTAAAAGACTATCTCATCAAAACTTAAAGCATTTTATCCTATAGTACAAATTTGCATTTAAATTAGAAAACTTAAAAAAAATAGCATCTCAATGGTGTAAACAAACAGTTTTATGTAAGAAAGTGAATAATTGTGAAAAAGGTCCTGGATAAAGTCAGATTCCAAAGTCCTGGTATATACTTCCTCACCATGCTAAAAGTCATATTGATCTAATCACCTCACATCTCAGCAGTGGCATGCTGCAGGGCTTCCCACCCAAAACAGGAAAGGAAGACAATGTTGTTCTTGGCGGTCTGGGAATTCCAGCCAGTGCAACAGGCTAAAGAGAACAGTGAGATATTTAAGTGTTGGAAAGGAAAATGAAATTAAAAGATGCTTACTCCTTGGAAGAAAAGCTATGACAAACCTAGACAGTATATTAAAAAGCAGAGGTGTCACTTTGCTAACAAAAGTCTGTCTAGTCAAAGCTATGGTTTTTCCAGTAGTCATGTATGGATGTGAGAGTTGGACTATGAAGAAAGCCGAGTGCTGAAGAATCGATGCTTTTGAACTGTAGTGTTGGAGAAGACTCTTGAGAGTCGGTTGGACAGCAAAGAGATCAAAACAGTCAACCCTAAAGGAAATCAACCCTGAATATTCACCGGAAGGGCTGATGCTGAAGTTGAAGCTCTAATATTTTGGTGACCTGATGTGAAGAGCCGACTCACTGGAAAAGACCCTGATGCTGGGAAAGACTGAAGGCAGGAGAAGAGGTGACAGAGGATGAGATGGTTGGATGGCATCGCTGACTCAATGGGCATGAATCTGAGCAAACTCCAGGAGCAGGACAGAGGAGCCTGACATACTGCCGTCCACGGGGTCATGAAGAGTTGAATATAGCTTAGTGATGAGACAACAGCAAAGAAAATCTAATGTCAGATTATTTGCAGTTGATCAAATTTCTTCCAAATGCCCCCAGGGGATTCACTTGAAAAATGTTTAGAAGATATTTAAATTATAATACTGGGGCATAATGGGTGTTTGAATTAATAACTTCCTTGCATCCCAGGCATTGCCAGTTAGAAATACAATGGAGAAAGTTGTGCACTTGAGAACAGTGGGAAATACGATGTCCATAAGCACGAGAGAAGCATGGGCGCTGAAGTGAAGCTTCCATCTCTTTACTTAACTGTTCAAGTGAGACTGGACCAGGTGGGCTCTTAAACTGGAAACCAGGAAGAATGTGCAAGAGTGATGTGTGTATGCCATTCTGTGCCAAGCCCAAGCTCCAGAGAGGTGAGAAAATAAAAACAATTAATCTAGGGTGTGATACATGAATGGGCTGAGATATTTATTCAAAAGGAGGGAGACGGGAAGAACTATGACCAAGCAGAAGCAGAAGTCAACGTGTTTTGTGTGCCATCAGTAAAAATAGCATAAATCATGCAGATCGTTTCCCATACATTCATGTGATGTTGGGATATGGCAACATCTCTGGGCAACAGTCAGATCCCGATAGCGCATGCGTGCATGCCTGCTAAGCTGCTTCAGTCGTGCCCTACTCTGTGCGGGGCTGTGGGCCATAGCCCACCAGGCCCCTCTGTCCAAGGGGTTCTCCAGGCAAGAATACTGGAGTGGGTTACGGTGCCTTCCTCCAGGGGATCTTCCCAACCCAGGGATCAAATCTATGTCTCTTAGGTCTCCTGCCCTGGATGCGGGTTCTTTACCACCAGGCCCGCCTGGGAAGCCGCTTTGATGTCATACTATACACTAAAATAGGTTCCTAATAAACTCTGCAGTTAAATGTGAAAATAGTTTAAACAAAACAAGAGATTATAGGTAAATATTGTACTTATCTCCAAGTAGGGTAGTGTTTAAGATGAGGAGGAAGAAAAGTGCTCTTAAAATAAGAAATGATGGGAGAGTAGCAAAAAAAACTACAAAATATCCAGACTCTGCAATTTCCAGTGAAGACTCTAAGCCTGAGTCTTCTCATCTGTAAAGTGAGATCACAATCGCACCCACTCTATGTGCAAGATGGAATAATACCACTTGAACACAGACCAAGATAAGTCAATGATGTCTACTATAAACTCTAAATCAATCACCTAAACAGCACAGCAAATAGTGATAACAAATATGCAAGCTGGGAAGAAAAGATAAATAAGTAAAAAAGTGCTAAGCATTCAACATCTATTCATAATGAAAAGCCTGAGCAAACAAGGAGCAGATGGGAAGCTCCCTCACCTGGTAAAGGGTGTCTGCTGCTCCTGCTGCTGCTGCTGAGTCGCTTCAGTNAGACTCTAAGCCTGAGTCTTCTCATCTGTAAAGTGAGATCACAATCGCACCCACTCTATGTGCAAGATGGAATAATACCACTTGAACACAGACCAAGATAAGTCAATGATGTCTACTATAAACTCTAAATCAATCACCTAAACAGCACAGCAAATAGTGATAACAAATATGCAAGCTGGGAAGAAAAGATAAATAAGTAAAAAAGTGCTAAGCATTCAACATCTATTCATAATGAAAAGCCTGAGCAAACAAGGAGCAGATGGGAAGCTCCCTCACCTGGTAAAGGGTGTCTGCTGCTCCTGCTGCTGCTGCTGAGTCGCTTCAGTCGTGTCCGACTCTGTGCGACCCCATAGACGGCAGCCCACCAGGCTCCCCCATCCCTGGGATTCTCCAGGCAAGAACACTGGCGTGGGTTGCCATTTCCTTCTCCAATGCAGGAAAGTGAAACGTGAAAGTGAAGTCGCTCAGTCATGTCCGACTCTTTGCGACCCCATGGACTGCAGCCTTCCAGGCTCCTCCAGGCAAGAGTGCTGGAGTGGGGTGCCATTGCCTTCTCCAAAGAGTATCTACAAAATCTGACATATTACACCCAACTTCATGGGATGAATGCACTCCACCTCAGAACATCTGCCCCGATTCAGTTCAGTTCAGAGGACCAGAGGATGTGATGGCTGGATGGCATCACTGACTCAATGGCATGAGTCTGAGCAAGCTCCGGAGCCGGTGATGGACAGGGAGGCCTGGCGTGCTGCAGTCTACTGGGTCACAAAGAGTCTGGCACGGCTGAGCAACTGAACTGACCTGATCTGCATTACTGTCTGCTATTCAAGTGGTCCTAATCCAAACTCCAGGCTTTTTTTTTGTTTGTTTATTAAATTGATGACTTTATTTTAAAATTTACATGGAAATTCTAAGTAGCTAGAGTAACAAAGCAATCTTGAAAAAGAATAAATCTGGAGGACTAACTGACTTGAAACTTATTTTGAATCTAAGAGGGGGCTCACAAAGGGGCAGGAGTGAGCTTTAGGGTGAAGGCTTTTATTATTGTGGCTGCAATCATGGCTTTGTGGATGTGTGCATACGCTGATAAAAGTGAAAGTGAACGTCATCAGTCGTGACTGACTCCTTGTAACTCCATGATCTATACAGTCCATGGAATTCTCCAGGCCAGAGTACTGCACTGGGGAACCTTTTCCTTTTTCAGGAGATCTTCTCAACCCAGGGATCAAACCCAGGTCTCCCACATTGCCAGTGGATTCTTTCCCAGCTGAGCTACAGGGGAAGCCCAAGAACACTGGAGTGGGCCGCCTACCCCTTCTCCAGGGGATCTTCCCAACCCAGGAATCAAATGGGGGTCTCCTGCATTGCAGGCAGATTCTTTACCACGTTAACACTTATTAAGCTCTATACTTTAATATGTGCAGTTTATTGTATTTCAGTCAATTATGTCTCAATAAAGCTGCTGAAGATGACTAAACTAAAAAGTCATTTGCTATGATTTTTCCATTAGAATGATGTCCATGGACCTTGTATCTCATTTGGAAGTGAATCACTTTTTAAAAATCAGTCTCTCTCTCATGCACACACATGTTACGTAAATGGTATAGCATAACGTTTTAAAACAAGGCTGCCCTTCTGGTAACCACAAGCAAAACCTCACAATAGATAAACAAAAGAGAAAAGAGAAGGAAAGCCTATATATCACTGTGGAAAATCATCAGTTTGCAAGGAAAGGCAGTGAAAGAAAAAGAAAGGGACGGGGGACTGCAAAACAGCCAGCAAGCAGCGAGTCGGGCGGCTACACTGTCTTTAGCTGTCAGTTACTATTTTAAGTGGCAGTGGATTCAATTCTCCAGGCTTTTGGTGTAGAGTCACTGAGTGGATGAAAAGTCAAGACCTATTTGTATGCTGCAGGAGACTCACTTCAGCTGTAAGGAGATCCATAGGCTTGACAGGAAGGGATGGACAAAGATATCCTATTAAAATGAAAACAAAAAGAGAACAGAGATTGTGAATCTTGTATCAGACAAAATGGAATTTCAGTCAAAAACTGTAACAAGAGACAAAAATGGCCATTATATAATGATAAAGGTACGAACTCATCAAAAGGATGTAACAATTGTAAATATGTAAGTACTCAATATCACAGCACCAAAATATATTAAGCAAATGCTAACAGATCCGAAGGGAGAAACAGATAGCAGTATAATAATAGTAGGGACTTCAGTATCCCATTTTCAATAAAGGATAGATCATCTAGGCAGAAAGTCAATAAGAACCCAGTGGACTATATCTTAGACCAAATGGACTAACGGACGTATACAGAACACTCCACTCAACAGGGGCAGAACACACATTCTTCTCGGGTGAACATAGAACACTCCCCGAGATAGATCATAGATTAGGTCACAAAACAAGCCTTAGCAAGGGTGAGGAGACTGAAATCATACCCTTTTCAATCATAAAAATATCTTGAGAGAAACAAAAATGGAAACACAGCATACCAAAACGTATGGAATGCAGCAAAAATAGTTTTGAGAGAAAAGTTTATGGTGATAAATGCCTAATATTAGGAAAAAAGAAAGACCACAACTACATCCCAACTTCACACCTTGAGAAACTGAAAAAAAAGAACAAACCAAACCCAACATTGTGAGAGAGGAGAAATAAACCTCAGAACAGAAATGGATGAAATAGAGATACCCCCTTGGACTGTAGTGCGCCAGGCTCTTCCGTTTGTGGAATTCTCCAGGCAAGGATACTGGAGTGGATTGCCATTTCCTTCTCCAGGAGGTCTTCCTGATGTAGGGATTGAACCAGGGTCTCCTGCATTGCAGGCAGATTCTGTACCATCTGAGCCACTTGGAAAGCCCCAGAAAAACAACAGGAAAGATAAACAAAACTAAGGGCTGTCTTTAAAAAGATAAACAGAATTTATACCTTTAGATACATTAAGAGAAAAAGAGAAGACTCTAAAATCAGAAATGAGAGTGAGAACATTCAGTTCAGTTCAGTTCAGTTCAGTCGCTCAGTCATGTCCGACTCTTTGTGACCCCATGAATTGCAGCACGCCAGGCCTCCCTGTCCATCACCAACTCCCAGAGTTCACTCAGACTCACGTCCATCAAGTCAGTGATGCCATCCGGCCATCTCATCCTCTGTCGTCCCTTCTCCTCCTGCCCCCAATCCCTCCCAGCATCAGAATCTTTTCCAATGAGTCAACTCTTTGCATCAGGTGGCCAAAGTACTGGAGTTTCAGCTTTAGCATCATTCCTTCCAAAGAAATCCCAGGGCTGATCTCCTTCAGAATGGACTGGTTGGACCTCCTTGCAGTCCAAGGGACTCTCAAGAGTCTTCTCCAACACCACAGTTCAAAAGCATCAGTTCTTCGGTGCTCAGCCTTCTTCACAGTCCAACTCTCACATCCAAACATGACCACAGGAAAAACCATAGCCTTGGCTAGACAGACCTTTGTTGGCAAAGTAATGTCTCTACTTTTCAATATACTATCTAGGTTAATCATAACTTTCCTTTCAAGGTGTAAGCGTCTTTTAATTTTATGGCTGCAGTCACCATCTGCAGTGATTTTGGAGCCCCTAAAAATAAAGTCTGACACTGTTTCCCTGTCTATTTCCCATGAAGTGGTGGGACCAGATGCCATGATCTTCGTTTTCTGAATGTTGAGCTTTAAGCCAACTTTTTAACTCTCCTCTTTACAACTGACCAAAGAAAAACATAACTCAAGAAGGTTGTGAACAATTATATAAATGCAAATGACCTATTTTCGATGACTGTGAAACAGATGCTCATGGGACACTCCATCCATTCACTCGTTAATTCTGCTGAGTCCCCACAAACACTGGCCGCTCAGCACCCACAGCTGTGATAGGGGCTTGTGTGGAACTGTGCCCTCCCCATCTCGTGCCCGGATTCTCCGTGGTTCTGATCTGGGTGTGGATGGCGGGAAGCTGGAAGCCATCTACGCTGCAGGTGAAGAGGGCCAAACTGGAAGGCTTCTGTTGAGGAAATGAGTGGACCCTCTTCAACCCCAAGGCCATGTCCTACTGTTCACTTCTGGTGGACAAAGACTGGAACTGCTTTCTGGTCGAAACTGGCTGTGAAGATAAAACGTACCATATTTATGCAGAATTGAGTTAACCAGACATCTGACGATTTCTAGGGCATAGCAGAGAAGTCTGTTATAATGAAATTTTACTGTACCTCATTTAAGGAAATACAGAACAGCCATTCAAAGGGCTATTCTCGGCCCTCAGAGAGTACAGTGTCCCCAGCTCTGCAGCAAGAAGAAGAAAATGAGCTTTACTCCATACAACTGCAAGCACAAGGCAATTAACCAATATGCTGACTGTTGAATATTATTGCATTCAAAGCAAGAGCCACACTCTGAGGCTTAAGGAGACAACCATCATGCTGCTTTGGCATTTACTGATTTGCATTTTTACAAGTCACATCAGTGACCACATGGAATTCACCTTAAGAGACACTTTCTGTTCCCACAGTTCATATTTTGGAATTGTGCCTTGTTTACAGAAGAAGTTACATTTGGTTGTTATTTGCATATCTCATTGACAAACTGCTATTTTGAATAATGGTGACAAAGTTAGCAGCAGACATTGGGAAGCTCAGTGTCTTCTGAACAGGTGCTGACTGTGAGCTCCAGCTCCTGGTAACATGGGTTCAAACATTCACTTGTACCTAAGTGTCCAGAGGACGAGATAGCTGGAGGGTATCACTGACTCAATGGACACGAGTTTGAGCAAACTCCGGGAGATGGTGATGGGCAGGACACCCTGGCGTGCTGTAGTCCATGGGGTTGCGAAGAGTCGGATACGACTTAGTGACTGAATCACAGCAACGTGTCCGCAGGAGCAGTTAACATGTTTGATAAAACGTCTGCAGTTCCTAACGCACGTTCTTGGTCAGGAACGGGGCAGCTGAACACGGTACCAAATGCTGCTCAGCTGTGGGGCAGCAGAGAATCCTGCAGGGTGTTTCCACAACCCGACTCTCCCCTTGTTTCCTGTGTTTTATTTCTTGGTCACCTGAGAACCAACCAGGGCACTTTCTAGACACCCAGGTCAATGCAGGAGGCGAGGAGGCCCTGGTCTTGTTCCTCGTTCTCACGGGGGGTGGGGTCTCTTAAGGCCGGGCTCAGGCTACCACGTGGAGGGGCTCCTGGAACAAGTTGTGGGGCTGAAGCCAGACAGACTGGGGGAAGCAGCGGATGGCTCACGGAGGCTCTGCAGCTGCTCTCAGAGAGGATCCGGGGGTCAGGCTGCTTCTCCTTCTCGGCAGAGGAAAAGAAAGCCCTGTCCTCTCCCACTGGGTCCCTTGCACCTTGGGGGGCTCTCCCTTAGGGCCCCAGTGAGTGAAGTTCCACCCAAGGAAAGCCTGAGCTGACAGCACCCCAGGCTTAGTGCGGGGGAGGGACATACGGGTCCCCCTGCTTCTCCCCGTGTTTGCTCCAGCACGGCGCAGCCCACACGTGAGGCATGAGCGGGACCCTCCGCACAGTCCTGGCCTGAGCAGCAGCCCTGCCCTGCCCACAGCATCCAGTCCCAATCCCTTGGACACTCCCAGCCTCCCTGCAGTGGGCAGAGCCGAGCAGGACAGGGATGCAGGTGACAGCGTCCCACCAGGTGCGAGACGTGGAGCCCCTGGCCCCTGCTTGTCTGCCCCGCTGGTCTCATCTGTCCTGTCGAGGACCTTCCGGTGTGAGGAGAGTGAGGTGCCCGCGGTCAGGTGGTCCTCGCTGTGCGACAGTTGGCATCTTTGATGCGCTGAACTGTGTCTTGGCGGCTGCGCTCACAGGCGGGGAGACGTCTCTGCGGAGTTGGCACGGATTCAGGGCTCGGGGCTCTTCCCTGTGCTCCCAGGGATGAAATGACCCTGGGCTGCAGGAAGCTTTCCCAGCCTCTGTCCCCGGTGCCTTCGAAGCTGCACTGCCCTCCCCGTCTGTCTCTGGTCCCTGCTGGGCTGCAGGCACCTTGCGGCAGGCGTGGTCCTGCTCTGCTTCACTCCCAGGCAGCGCCTGGGAATCTCTGCAGGAAGAAGGAGGGATGGGGACACTGAGCCTCCCAGGGACTGTGTGCTCCAACCCGCCCCATCCTCCGTCTCTCCCTGGTCCCTGCTCCTCCCTTCAGCTCCTCGGAGTCCCGCAAGGCGTCGACAGCCCACCAGCCTCTGCCCCCCTGAATCGCCGTGAGGAAGCATCACCTGGGACTTCACCTCCGATATCCCCGCCAGCTCCCCTCTGCCTTCAGGGCCTGAAAAATCAGGTAGCTCGTGAAACTCTGTCTTGGAAAACCTAATAACCAGCTATTTTTATAAATGACTAGGCTTGGCAGGAGACAAGGTTGAACTTTCTGGTTGATAAATCCTGACTTTGATTGGGGTGAATTCTTCCCTTTGGTATTCTGAATAGGAACAGAGGTTCAGGAAAATAAAACCTTTCTTTGTGCAAAAGCAGCTCCTGGTGTTTAACTGCAGTCAGAAGCCTCTCAATCTCATGCAAATCCAAGAGGATTCCAAAGCAGCCCTGCCCTAATGACATTCCCCAGAGCCTCTGTCTTTCTCGGTGATGCAGTGAGGAGAGCAGCCCCTGGCCCAGCCTGTGCTGCGGTGCCTGGAGCGGCTAGGCTGGCCATCCAGCCTGAGGGCCTGCTGTGTGTCCAGAGTTGACCCAGGTGAGCTGCTGACGGTTGGGAGCCCCGTGCTCGTAAAGCAGTGCCCTCGTCTGCTTTGGGTCTTTCTGTTCCTTCTGGGGCCAGGCTGGGCCCTCTCGCCCCACTCGCTCTGGCCCTGCGTCTGCTGGCTGCGTCTTCCCATCTCCCCTCTCGTTGCCTCTGGGCCCTTCCCTCTCTCCTTTGGGGAAGGCTGGCTTGTCCCCTCCCATAGTTCTGCAGTCCGCACAGGGCTGGGCTCTGCCCTGCGAACCTTCCCTCTGCCGTGCAAGCTGCAGGAGGTCAGCGCCATGAGACTCAGACCCCAGGAGCTCCCACTTGGACGTGGAGTCGCTCTCAGGCGGCTGGGCCCCTGGATGCTGAGCAGCTCAGCGTGGCGTGGGACAGTCCAGCAAGCCAAGCCCATGCTCTTGGGAGGCCAGCTTTTCGGCCTTGGCTCGGCACAGTGGCCGGAGAACACAGTTTGTCTTATAGCGTGGCCTTGGCCCCAGATGAGCCGACCTGGAGGCCTTGGCCGGGTACACAGCTGTGTGCCGGCTCTGCGGGAGTGAGGGTCAGGCCAGGGCTGCCCTGCCAGCACGGCACACCCTGCTGGCCAACGGCCACTGCGTCTGGCAGTCCCCGCCCTGTTGGCATGCCCCCGTAGACCTCCCCATGCTGGCCATCCTCGTGGGCCCCTCTCCCTGTGGGGCCAAGGGTGTTTGCTCTCAAGGTTGCCTCGTCCAGCAGAAGCACCCGCCGCTCCTTCTGGCCTGGGATGCTCTGCTCAAGCAGCTGGGCGTTGAACAGTCCCCATTCGTGTGTCTGTCCCCCAGGCTCTGTCTGTCCAGGATGAGGACTTACTATCCTGTTGGTGCCAGAGCAGATCACAGTGGGTTCACATATGGAAACGGTTTCCTAGCCGAGTTCTAGGAGCTCAGCATTCCAGCATCTTCTGGAAACCCAGAACTGCTCCCCAGCCCTCTCTCTGCAGGGGCTCTGCGGGCCCCCATCCCAGTGGCCCTGATGAGAGTGACCGGTTCTGAGCAGCTGCCGTGACAGGTTCAGAGGAGAGTCCTTTGCAGACCTTGTCCGCGTTCCCCCTTCACTGTGCCCCGGGGGACGCCCTCGCGTCTCCATTTTCATTTCAGAAGACTGAGACTCAGACAGGGTCATTCGTGCATGTAGGGTCTAGGCGGCCCCTCCGGTACCTCTCTTTCTCTCTGGCGGCGGGACCACAGTTCCCCTTGAAGCTGGGGGAGGGCCGGGGCTGGGGGCCAGCGAGAGGGGAGCTGGAGCAGGAGGGCCCCACCCTCTGAGCTGTGGCTCTGTGAGTGGGGCCCCATTTCCCCCCCACCTCTCAACCCCTACACGGCTCTCCTGTCCTTCCCGATGCCGCTCCTGCCCGTGCCCTCTGGGGCGCCGAGCCCCCAGCCTCCTTCCCGCCTCTCTTCCCGCTGCACAGCTGCACTGACAGGACTCGGTTTGATTGGTGTTCCCGGCAGGACGTGGGCAGAANCAGTACTTACCACAGCAGAAGTGAAGTGAGGCTGCTCAGTCGCGTCCGACTCTTTGCAACCCCGTGGACTGTAGCCCACCAGGCGCCTCCATCCATGGAATTTCCCAGGCAAGAATACTGGTTTCCTTCTCCAGGGGATCTTCCCGACCCAGGGATCGAAACCGGATCTCCCGCATTGCAGGCAGACGCTTAAACCTCTGAGCCAAGCAGAAGGTAAGGCCATTTGTGGATTTTCATAAAGGCTCACAGGCCAGGAGGCTTCAGCAAACAAGAGGCCTTGGTGGCCTGGCCCTGGTTTCTCCTCGTGGCACATGTGTCCCTCTGAGGATGTGAAGCCAGTGTCCACACTTCCTGTCGTTGGTTCTCACTTCTTTGTCTTCAAGCACGTCCCAGAGCAGGGTCACTGGAGGTCTGCACCCCACGAGCTAAGAGGGGGCAAGGCAGTGGGTCTTTGGACCTGCCGGGCTGGGTCTGCCCTCGACGCTGGGAGTTGGGGGGTGAGCCCCAGAGGCAGGCTTGGGGAAGCTTCAGCAAGATCCTGGGGTACAAATGAGGAGGAAAAGGAGGGGGGTCCCCTGCCCTCCTGCAGCATCTAAGGGCGTGGCTTTAATTTCTATTGTCAGCAGCAGTGGCAACAAGTTCTCCCAGTTCTGACTATATATATATATATATATATATATATATATATATATATACACACTGGGGGGGGGTGTCAGGGATTTGATTAAATACTGACAGAAGAGCAAACATGTTCCCCTGGGGCTCCTCCAGGGCTGTCCCAGTTCCTTTCAGTCTATTGCCAACCCACCTTAATAATTTTGGATCCCACGTATGCAGGGCGAGGTGAGACGGCTCCTCCTGGGCCCTGGCAGTGGGTGGTCGGAGGCCCAGATGCCAAGCCCCGCGAGTCCCTCCTCCTCTGCAGGGCCCCCGCCCCTCCCATCCTGAAGGCGCACAGGGGAGGTTTCCTGTCGTCCTTATTCTCAGTTGGTCACGGGGACAGGCGTGTAGAAGACCGGCTGCAGAGTTCTTCCTGTTGAGACCAGAACCACAGATAGCAGGACCGGGGGTGCTTTCCTCCTGAGACTTAACGGAAGCACAGAAATAGGCTTCCTGGGCGTACCGGAGAGCTAGCGTTCATCGTTATCATGTTATTCTGCTCTGGGGACACGGATCCAGGCTGGCCCCCTTCCTCCCAGGGCCCCGGGGGTGGACGCAGGTCCCTTCCACATCTTCACCCTTATTCACGCTGGCATCTCTCTGGCCGGGTGACTTTCACAGTCGGGGTTGTCCCTCGAAAGACAAGGCAATGGCTGAGAGGGCAGGGCAGAATGCAGGAGACAGACGGACTTCCCCCGTGTCCCCTACTCCGTATAACCCCAAGGTCTCTCAGCATCGAGGATGCAGCTGACCAGGAGGAAGAAAGACCAGCTGGAGAAGGAGTCTCAGCACTTTGGTGATTCTCCCAAAGATTTGCAGAGACAAAGATAAAACCAGTACAGAGAGTGAAATACTTACAACGGTGCAACGGTAAATTCCGGGGACCAAGAGCTAAAGCTCCTTTAACAAGCAGAATTCTGTGTAAACCTTTCAACACTAAGCTTGTGGATTACATTTTGCAGAATCCAGATTCACAAATATTTTCCTGTTGGAGGGAGGCCCATTATGTCTCCAAGACAGAGATATTCCAATGCTGGCCTTCATGGTCTATTGAAAGATGGATCCAACAAGGCCTTTAATCATGTCTTAAAATTAGAAATGAATCCTCCAGCTTGGTCCCCACGACCCCAGCGTTGTTGGAGCTTCAGGGGCTTCTCTCTGGCCAAGAACAGAGAGGGTGAGTTAGAGGAGCTTTCAGCTTGTCTGCATGTTATTGGATTAGCTGAGTTGCTTTTTGCTCCCAAACGACCACCCTCAAGGCTATTTTGATCTCAAAACACCAGAATTTGTTTGAGTCCAATTTCCCTGTCTGTGTGAGTCATGGAAAATATCATGTCTGGCTTTCCCCCTTTCCGACTATCCTTCTCCTCTCTCTTCCATTCACGCGTTTCTCCCCAGGGAGCAGTACTCCCCAGGGAGGTGGTGGTCATCACAGAGCGGCCTGTGTGGGGCCTTAGGCACGCCACACTGCAGCCCCATCCCCTGCTCCCTCCCGGGAACAACCATCCCTGCCCCAGCCCGTGAGTCACCTGCCGTGGCCAGGTTTGCACAGAGGATATAAGGTCAGGATTCTGGTGACTCACGATGATGATGATGGTGGTGATGGTGATGATGGAGATGATGGTAGTGATGGTGGTGATGGTGATGGTGCTGATGATGGTTATGATGGTTATGATGGTGATGATGGTGCTGGTGATGATGGTGATGATGGTGATGATGGTGATGGTGGTGGTGATGGCGGTGGTGCTGATGGTGCTGGTGCTGGTGCTGGTGGTGGCTGGGGGAGCTCTCTAGGATTTAAGAAGCTCTCTCTAACCACTAGCTGCTGGCAAAGTTAACATAACAGAAGTTTTAGTGGCCACACTAAAGACTTCAGAAAGCACAGACTTCAGAAAATCATCTCGGTAGGGTCACTAAAGAAACAGCAGCAATAACGGCTACAAATAGCAGCAGCAAGCCCAGGCGAGGAGGAGCCAGGCTTCCAGAGAGACAGCGGGCGCGGGGGGCGTGTGCCCAGCAGCCGGGGAGGAGGGCCGCAGGGAAGGAGGCCTTGCAGCAGAGGGACGTGGCGTCCGGCTGTGCAGGTGGGTTTTCACTGCGGGGTTAGGCCCTACGGAATCGCACAGAACAGATGTGGGGCTTGAATAAGTCGAGTAAGTCAACTCCCTGGGCTTGCCCCCCAGGGCAGGGAGTGGGCCTGCCGTTCTCTGGGGAGGGCCCTCCGTGTCCTCTGGCGTGAGCCTCATCTTGATTCATCGCAGTCACAGTCTTGCTTTTCCTTCGGGTTAGCGCCCAAGTGTGGCCTGGATGCCCAGCTCGGTCCTGCCAGCCTTTGTTTGTAAAGTTTTTCCTTCTAGTCCCTTTCTTTCTTCCTCGTCCATCCCCTTTGCTGTGCGGCTTTTCCGTTGCCGAGTTCAGGCTCTGGCCCCGCGGTTGCCCAGCCTGGCCTTGCTGAGCGCAGCTGCAGTGCAGCTCATTCTCTGCTGCCCTCGGGCTCTGTTCACGGTGCCTGCACGCAGAACCTTGGTGGGGACGGGTCCCATGTGAAGGTCCAGACTGGCGTCTCCTCCTTTTACCGAGAGGCACGGAGCGTCTGCTGGCTTCTCCCTGTGACACTGGCAGCTGCCACTGGTCGCCCATCCATCCTGGGATACAGAGTGGTTGGTCTAATTGTGTCGCTGTTTCCATTCGGGAGCTGAAACACTCGGATAAAAAGAGAGTTCTCATAGCTCTCGTCTGTGTGTAACACTGGGACCAGACGTGGAGGAGCTGGGTCCTCCCGGCCCGTTTCCAGGGTAACGAGCTGGGAGCCCGCTGCTCCCTGGACAGCTTGCTCTCTGAACCCTCTTATTGAGGTGTCCGTTTAGACTCATTTAATAGCCCTCGCTCTGTGCAAACCAGCCTCCTTTCTGCAACGCAGGAAGTCCCAGTCTGGGGCAAAAGGAACCTCCTCACGTCAGCTCCTCATCAGCGTGCCACACTAGCGGCCTTGGTGGCCTCTCCACTACCTGGCGTGACAAGATGCCCCAGGCCCGTTATACCGCCCTCCCGCCGCTCCCACACGCAGCCCCGAGGCCAGCCTTTTCTCCCAGAAGCCCTGCTTCTCTCAGTGGGGAATGGACTCCAAACCCGTCCTCAGGGCACAAGGATGCTATGGGGAAGCTCTTACGGTCAGTGCTGTTTCTTTGATCCACCCTGACAGCGGGCGCTCATTCACCTATTGCGACGTCGCACCTCCTTCCTTCAGCACCACCCTCAGGGACACACAGGATGACAGACCAGAAACTGACGAGATCCCTCTTTTATTTCCCCCATAGCACACATGGTCTCAGAGCACCAGGATTACATGTCTGTATGTGTGTCAACACCAGCACACACGTGGCAACATCAGTATCACCACCATGCTGCTCTAAGTACTAAGAAAAGGTAAATCTTCCTTTTTTTTGCCATGTGTGTTTCCTGTTTCCTCCTCGTTTTGGATGGGGCGCTGCGTCTCATGTCAGTTCGCAGAGCCATTATGTGTAATATCTTCCCCCTTGCAGCCTCATTTAATTTTCTGCAGGTAGCTCCATGAGTGCTAGTTACCAGCCTTCAGTTAAAATCTCTGTGGTCATTTTTGTTTAAAGCTCATCTTCTAATTACCTTCCTCAGGACGGCCTCATGAGAACAATAGCTCTGATGTCTTGAATGTTGAGAACACTTCATGTTTTTGTACTATTATGCTTTGAAAGTCCACTTTTGCTGGATAAAAAAATACTTGGTTCACATTTTCCCCCTGAAACACATTAAACATAATATTCTACTTCTTTCTGGCATAAAGACTTTCTGTGAAAAATGTGTGATAGAACTTTTATTTCTCTTATTATCTTACTGTTTTACCTGGCTGCCTAAAAGATGATTTTTTTTTTTGCCTTTTTTGTAAAAGTTGATTAACTTATAAGCCTCTGTCTTTCTAGTAGTTGTTCTGGTCTGTATTCTCAGGTATGCCATGTGCTTTCAATACAGCAGTGGTTTTAAAATATCTTTTTAGATAAGGAAGGTTATCTTGAATCACAGTTTTTAGTATTATTTTATTCCCTTCTTTGATTTCTTCTTCAGGACTCAGAATCATACATAAGGTTGTCTTTGCCGGTCTTTTCTTTAGAATTCCTGTTGTTTTTTTTTTCTTGAATCCCTTTTCTTTTCTTCATTGTCTTAAAAAGCCTGTCCCTTCTATTGTTTATTTTTCTTAAGGTATTATCTCATTCTATTCATGTTTCTTCTGCCTGAGTTTTCTTTTCTGAAATGTCTTTTAAATTTCCAATTTCCCCCTCAGTTCTGTCATTCATCTGTGAAATTTTTTGAATTATGACTTTTGCTGTCTTTCATATCTGATATCATCCTTGAGCCTCCTTTTAAAGTGGTGCTTAACAATGGCTCCGATATGTTATCTGAGCCTGACTCTCCAGCACGCTTTCACGGCCCATGTGGGCATTATTCTGTGCTCTATCAATATGCTTATAACAGCCTTCAGTGGCGATTCGATGTGTCTCATTTAAAAACTTTTAATTTTTAACTGTGGTTAAAAACATGCAACACGAAATTCTCCATCCTTACCCTGTTGAGGCGTGTATTCCCATTTTTGTGCCACCAGTCTCTCGAGCGTCTTCATTTTGCAAAACTGAAGCTCTCTGCCCATCAAGCAGCGACTCCCCCTCCCCCTCTCCCGCTGCAGCCCCTGACACCCTCCATTCTAACCTCTGTCTCTACATTTGAAGGCTCTAGGGATAAAAAGCAGAGACGTTACTTTGGCAACAAAGGTCCATCTAGTCTATGGTTTTTCCTGTGGTCATGTATGGATGTGAGAGTTGGACCAGAAAGAAAGCTAAGTGCTGAAGAATTGATGCTTTTGAACTGTGGTGTTGGAGAAGACTCTTGAGAGTCCCTTGGACTGCAAGGAGATCCAACCAGTCCATCCTAAGGGAGATCAGCCCTGGGTGTTCATTGGAAGGACTGATTCTAAAGCTGAAGCTCTAATACTTTGGCCACCTGATGCGAAGAACTGACTCACTAGAAAAGACCTTGATGCTGGGAAAGATTGAAGGCAGGAGGAGAAGGGGATGACCGAGGATGAGATGGTTGGATGGCATCACCGACTCAATGGACATGAGTTTGAGCAAGCTCTGGGAGTTGGTGATGGACCTGGAAGCCTGGTGTGCTGCAGTCCATGGGGTCACAAAGAGTTGGACGTGACTGGGTGACTGAACTGGGGATCTGTGTATGTGGAATCTCACAGCATCTGTCTTTGACATCTGGCTTATAAGGTCCTCAAGTTTCATCCACGGTATAGCCTGTGTCAGAATTTCCTTCCTGCTTAAGACTGAATAATATTCCTTTGAGTGGATGGACTACATTTTGTTTATCTGTTTATCTGTCCATGGACTGATGTGTCTCAGTTCTAGGGGGAATTAGTTTTTACTTAAAATTTTTTTTAAAAAATGGCCATGCCATGAGACATTTGGGATCTTAATTCCCCAAGCAGGAGCTGAACCTGCGTCCCTTGCGTTGGAAGCGTGGAGTCTTAGCCCCTGGACCTGCTGAGAAGTCCTGGGAAGGCAGTTTTTCTCAGTCCTTAGAAGGAGGCATGGTCAGGCCAGCTCGCTGACCTTCCAGAGCTCCGTCGTGGGGTGATTCCTCGTGGTGCTGGGAGTATGGGGGTTGCTTCCTGGATCTTCCTGGCACCTCTTCTGGCCTGCTTTTCTTGGGTGCCCCCACATCTTTCCCAGCACTCCTGCCTGAGACCAGCCTACCTGGTTCTAGAGTCTGCTGCCTGGCTGGGGCACGGTGAGGGCAGACTTGCCTGCCGTTTGGGGTCTCCTGCCCTCAGGGACGCCACCGGTGCCCTGGCTTCCATCTCCCTCCTGTGGGCACGGGTGCCCTGCAGGTCTCCTGGCTGTTGGCAGCTTGGCTTCACCCACGTGCGCTTTGGAGTTCTGGAGGGGTCCTCTCTCTGCCGTCAGCGTTTTCTGTGGAGTTTCGCCTTTGCCATCTAGTTGACGTGACTGCTTTTGTGTAAAGATCTGAAGACATTAAAACATTACGCCGCCACTGCCTCTCTGCTTCCAAAATCCTGCGGTAGACTCGCCTCTCTTCACAGGAAGAGCCACCAATGGTTCACGTCGCCACAGCCTGACCCGTTCCCTGCGAAGTTCCTCATCGCTACGTCTCCTGATGGCTTTACCCTCTGATGATGATGCCATTTCCTGAAATAGCATTTCATTACAGGTTGCAAAATAGTAGTTTCCTAATTCTATCGTCCCCTGCTTACTGAAGAATCAGGTTCTTCTACTGGAGGGTCGTCCCTTGTTCACCGGAGCCGTTAGCGTCTTTGAAGCACAGTTCTGCTCAGAAGGGCAGGATGAATGCCTTGAGCTTTCCTTTCTCTGATCTGCTTGTAAGAGTTACATTAGGCATCTTAGCAGCTCGTGATGGAGCCCAGTGCGTTTTCTTCTATTTCTCCTTCTTCCCTTCTTGAGTGTCATTATTGACGCTCGTCTTTTTGTATGATTGGTGTGCTGTAGTCAAGAGACCCGCCCCATCTTTGGCCATCTCTAAGATGCTTCCTGTGGCCCCGTGACTGCCATCTTTTATTTAGTTTTTCCTTATCCTCATCTTTCATCTGCCTTCCATCCTTCCCCATCGAGTTCTGGACCCTAGGGGCTCTAGCCCCTCATATGGACCCCGTCACCGGGCTCCTGTGAAGACCCCGTCACCGGGCTCCTGTGCACTCTGGATTCTCACTGGGTTTGGCCAAAGGGAGGCCCTCATGGGAGATGCAGAGATGGGGCAGGAGCAAGTCTGGACTCGGGAGGCTGCTCCCAGCGCCACTCGGGCGCCTGCCTTCTCAGCGTCTGCAGAGGGAGTGGGCACTGCCTTCAACTTGGCTCCCGGCCCCCAGAGCTGAGGTTATAAATTCCTGCTCCTTTAAACCTCCCAGTTGGTGCCACTTCGTTACAGCACCTTAAGGCAAATAGCACATACGCCAAACCAGAATTTTTATAAGATTAATATGCTATGCCCAAGTGCGGCTTTTATTAGGAATTATAAGTATGTTTAAAATGAGGACGTGTATTAATATAATTTATCACATTAATTTCCCTAAGAATACTTATAAAATCACCTTAATGAAAGGGATTTGATTTTCTGGGACCCTATTCTCCAAAAATGCACATATGTGTCTATTATGTAGAAACATCCTATGCTTGTCCATCTAACAACCTAAAAATTCACCTGAAAATCTATGGGAATAAATACAAAAGAGGGAGAATGGCCAATAAAGAAAGCCCCCGAACCAACGAGCTTTGTAAACGCCAGAGCATTAGAAACAGAGCGCGATGAACAAAGGGACTCCATAATAGTGGCCCAACATAAATTCCTGGGAAGCAAATTTAAGCAACATGCAATCCCATTCAAAGCAATCTATTAAAGTTTACTGAAGGATATAAAGTAAGACAAGTGAAAGGAAGGGTCATTGACCCAGTATTATAAGGATGCCATTTCTCTGCTAATTAACCTAAAAGGCACAATCCCAGTCAAATTTCAGATGAGTCTGAAGGTTAGCAGGATGAGTGAGTGATTTTCACACCACTGAGGGGAACTTGCTCTGGCAGATGTGAAAATATTTTCGAGAGTCAAAACCAGAATGACCTGTGCCTGAGGTCAGATAGAGGGTGAGAAAACAGGGAGCCAGGTCAGGTGGCTCAGAGCACTCCAGGCGAGAGTGTCGGGGTGCCACGGGGCACACACAGCCGGTATAGAAAGGCTGGGCTATGCTGTCAGTCATAACGGGCCAGCTGGCTCACTTGGCTGGGAAGAAAGGTAAATTCAGTCCTTAGCTCAGCCTGCAAAAAAAGCAGGTTCTGCACCGGCAGAATATTCAAAGAGAAAAAGTGTGAATGCATCAAGTCACAACAAGTGAAAGCAGGCGACCCTCCCTGCCACAGTCCCAGGCGCCAGGCAGACCCAGCCCGGGAGCCGAGGAGGCGTCGTCTGGCGGCTGAGGTGCAGCGCCTTCCGTGTCTCCTGGTAGCTGGTCTGGGAGAGGGCCTCACGTCTCCGTGCTCCAGCTTCTGCATCTCTGAAATGGGAGCCCCCCTTGTGAGGTTATTGCAAAGATGAAGTGAAGTGACATGAAACTTGCTAAGGACGGAGCATTCTGGAAGTGTTAGCTACGTCTTGCTTACCTAACAATTGAAGATGGTGCGGACAAAGCCTTGGAGAACAAATGTAGAACATCTGTCTGTGCGAAGCGGGCGCTGCGTCTGGCGGTGCATCAGAAGCTTTGACTACTCATTCTTCTCATGGAGGCGGTCCCTTCGTGCCCCTGGCTGTGCATATAGGTGATCAGGAACGGTTCACAGCACGCAGGGCGGCGGGGACGCAGCTGTCCACCCAGCGCCGGCACCCCCCCATGGCGATGCTGCTCCTGGGCGGAGCTGCCACTCTGTGGGGCTTGGGGGTTGCTTCCAACCAGGAGGACGTGTCCTCTTAGGCTGCTGACCAAGAAGCGGGCAGGACCACCCCACTCTCGACCTCTTTGCCTGAGGGCCAGAGCCGGGTGGTCTGGGAGAGGATATCCGAGGAGGGATGCAGCTTGGGGCCCTGGGTCACGGTGGAAGGTGGCCCCAGCACTGAGCTGTCATAATCCTGCTTCTAATATGCCAGCATTCAGACACTCTGAGAGCCCCTCTGTAGGGCTCTCCCCACTGAAGGTGCAGGAGAACGGGACAGTCCTAGCCTGGAAACTGGGGACCCCTGTGGTCCAGGCCCAGCTCTGGTGGGAAGAAGTCCCTCCTGGTGTGTTAGTAAATGTAGGTTTTTTGATATAAGAGCCTGAGTATGAACCAGACGTAAACAAGCAGATGATTAATCTTCCCATCGCACGCAAGTGTGATCAGCTGCTCAGTCGTGTCTGACCCTTTGCAACCCCATGGACTGTAGCCTGCCAGGCTCCTCTGTCCGTGGGATTCTCCAGGCAGGAATGCTGGAGTGGGATGCCAGGCCCTCCTCCAGGGGGTCTTCTCGATGCAGGTGTCAAACTCACGTCTCCAGCAGCTCCTGCACTGCAGGCAAATTCTTTATTGTTGAGCCTCCGAGGAAGCCCAACCTTCCCGTTAGAGACAAGCAAATGTGAAGAACCTACCTCAGAAGAAAACATAATTCCAGAGAACTGAGAAGAGAAAAAGGAGGTTTGTGAAAACAAGGCAACACGTTTAACCACCCGACAAACAGCTACAGAGCTAACTAACACATGCCGGGAATCCAGCAGAAAAGACGGGTTCGAAAGAACTGAACCCATGTGCACAGCACAGTGAGTGCAGGCGAAAAGGGAAACAGTAATTAAGAAAATTAGAGAGAAGGTGGTTGTCACGGACGCTCATACAAAGCGAATTTTATGCCAGGGGACCCCAACGACCAGGGACTCTGGAGAGCCCAGAAAATGGCGTGAGGTGTGTCGTCAAAGTTATCACACAAGAGGATCCCCTCCAGCTGCAGAAAGTGGAGACGGGGACTGGAAGAGGACCCACAAAACCTCAGCAGTGACACACCTCGTGGGTTAGCGGGCGGCCGAGCCTCGGTGGCAGCAGCGAAGCTGAGCCGTGTTGCCTGGATGGCCAGGTCTCAGGCTGTTTTCCTACCAACGTGCTTTCTGATTTTCCTTTCACGACAGAGTTGGATTCCTTGTGCAGTGAGACGTGGTTAAATCAGTAAATACACGGCGTGAGGAGGGTGGGGGTATGTAGGAGGGGCTGCTGCCCTGCTGCCCAGGATGAGATCCCGACGGCCGGCTTCTCCCTGGAGGAAACTGTGTTGAGGGCTCTGTCCACGGCAGTCAGCGTTCCACTGTCAGCCTTGGGATTTGTGAGCCTCGTGTCTGGTCTGGTCCCCTGAACCCTGAGAATATGCCTGCTGCCTGGACTTGGTCACCTCTGGGTTCCTGCCTCTGGAGGCCCAGGCCGCTGGGGGGCAGCCCCCTGGGAGAGGTGCCTTGGGGCTGCGTCCCCTGGGGGTTAGCTCCCATTACCCTGCCGGCATCGCTAAATGTGCGTGGTTGGTTCCAAGAAAGGATGCGTTTTCGGATGTAGAAACAAGAGTCCTTTCATTATTCAGAAACTTGGCTTTGCACCACCTGGACTTCTCCAAAAACTTTTAATGAATAATTCATCCACGAACACAAAGTTTCGGAACTTCCCTGACAACGTATAACATGTCCCTTTTTAAAATTATTTCTTGGGGATGATCCAGTGTCACTGAGTTTTACTGTCCCGAGGGAGCGTTTTCAGAGACCTGCCTGGAAATCATATCTCAAGTGAAGTTTTAATATAAACCGCAAAGACGACAAGCGACTTTATTATATTAAGAGATCATTTATTCTGTACATTCTCAGAGTAAAGTTATCTGCAGTCTCAGTTTTATAACCATCTGCAATTTAAATGAGCGCCTTTATTGAATCATCACATATTATGCTCTGCACCTCACTGCTATTTAGAATAAGACAATGCTTTTTTTTTTTTTAATGAAGTCTCCTCACCCCCACCCCAGATTCCAGATTAAAGAAGCCTGTATAATTTCCATGTATATGGTAACATTTTCTTACTTCAAAATGCAAAACAAGTCTGTTTTTAAAACAGCAAACACCAGCTGAAGGATCGCATGGTTTCACAACCTAATTATAAGCACTCAGTGATCTCTGAAGGCAGAGCAGAGCAAAGAATTGTGCTGCTTTGGCAGAGGAATGGCATTTTTGGAGTAAAATTCTGTGTGCAAGGAAAGTAATTAAGGCAAAGCATTCATCCTGACCCATCCTGCTGAAGCCGACCGAGGGGCGCTTGCAGCAGACTGGAGAGCTTCCGCACTGTGTAGCGGGGAGGATCTGAAAAGCAGCACAGTGACCCCTGGCTCGCAGCTGGGCCCTGCCTTCTATGGATCACAGAACACACAGCGTCCGCCAAAGCCACTCCGTAACTGTGATGGGTCGAGACAAGCGCCAGGACCCCCGCGATCTCATCTGAGTGCAGACATGGGCTCCCCGTCCACGCTCAGTGACCGGCTCCTAGGGCCTGGCTGCAGAGTGTGGTGGCGGCTGCTTTCCCAAGATGCCCAGCTGTGCTCTCTCCCACTTCCCGGCTGTGTCTCATCCTGAGCAAAGTGCTGCTCTCCTGGACCCCCAACAGGAGCCCTTAAAGCAGGTCAAACCCCGTTAGAGGTTCTTTCTGGCATCCTCTCACCGACACACCCCTCTTGGGCCCCTGGCGTGTGTTGTCCTTTGCTGAAAGGTGCAATAAACCTACGCGTTCAACCACGGGGGTTCCTGGAGGTCTTTGGCTGGACGGCGTTAGTTGGAGTTCATCGGCCAGGATCCTGCAGAGTCACCTTGTTTCTCTCATTGGTAAGACTGGCTTCCACTGTCTTGTCCGCCTGGGGCTTCCCAGGTGGCACTGGTGAAGAATCCTCCTGCCCGTGTAGGAGACATGAGGCTCAGATTTGATCCCCAGATCAGGAAGATCCTCTGGGGGAGGAAATGGCAACTCACTCCAGTATTGCCTGGAGAATCCCCTGGACAGAGGAGCTTGGTGGGCTACAGTCCACGGAGTCTCAAAGAGTCAGACACGACTGAAGTTACTGAGCACAGAGGCATGTCTTATTTGTAAGGACTTCCTGGGGACTCTGCCTGCCCGCCCCAGCGGCCTCATCCTGGTCTGACCACTGCCTGGCCTTCTCTGCCCTGGAGCCTTCACTCAGTCCATAGGAAGGTGAGCCTCTTCCCAGCTGGCTGAGCCCCCTGATTCTGGTGGGGACAGCACGGCTCTGCAGGCCCGGGTGGCCATGTTGGACCCTCCCCGTGGCCTGAGGGGCTGCTGGATCTGGCCTCTGGCCACCTGGTCGACTTCCTGGGACTCAGGTGCACGGGCCTTCCCTCCGTGCCTTGGGGGAGCTGCGCCCTACCTGCCCCGGGCCTGGAGGGGCTGACTCCAGCATCTCTGCACGGGTGCCCATCCCGCCACCCTCTACGTGTGCCAACGTCAGGGTTTTACCGGCTGAGCTGATTGCTTCCTTGTCCATCGTCTCCTTCACCAAGACAGAGATCCTCTGCAGTGAGGGCCTGGCCTGCCATGCTCCCGGCAACACCCGGAGCCTAGAGCGGGAGCCGACACCTGTCTGTGCTGCTGAAAAATATTTCCTGTGATGAAGCCTCAACAGCCCTCACTCGCTGCTCCTGTGCCCGAGAAACTCCGAGCTGCCTCTCCATTCCCCCTGGACCTGTCCTGTCTTTCTCCTCATTGGCCATGTTTCCCCCGGCCCCGTCTTTACAAGGCCTCGGGTGAATCTTGGGGTAAAGAAGGGGTGCGGATGGGCTCACAGGACTCAGGGACCGAGGAGGGCTGCCCGCTGCTTCAGACAAACCCACGCCCTGTAACTCTGGCTGGAGGCCTCGGGGAGCATGCGGACTGGCTCCGGCCCTCACACACTGTCTCCCCAGGGCAGCCGTGAGTTTGCACCAGTGGGAGCAAAGGGGACCAAGAGACAGGCTGCTTGTCCTCACGTGCTTCAAAAGCAGCAAGGAGCAACCTGGGGGAGCATGGCTCCCGGGGGGCAGCTGCACAAGAAAGCCAGCCTGAGCAAGCTGACTGCGACCCCGGGGTCTCCTCTCCAGTGGCGCGGTGCATGTGGTGGACATGTGCCCCCTCCTACTGGACACTGCCCTCCGTGTGTCCCGTGCCCATCGCCACGCCTCTGGGGTCCTCTGTGAGCTCTGACGGTGTTTTCCTGTGGCCCCCCCTACTCTCTGACCCAGTCCTGCCTGCACTTCTTCCCGTCTCCCCTTCCAGAATGTGCTCCTCTCAGAGCGGGGGCCCTGCCTTCTCTGTGGGCCCCCACCCTTCAGGCTGTGTCCTGCCCTTTCTCTGTGTGGGAACTGGTAAATGTGAGAGCCCTTCCTATCTTGCAGTTGGTAGTTTGGGGACGCGGCGGCCTGCCCTCATCCAGCCCAGGATGAGTTTCCTGATGAGATGAAATGACTGTGGCTGTTTCCCTGTGAAAACACCTGAGTCCCTGCAGGGCTGCGGTCCCTGGTGGTAACGACAGCCTCCTGTGCAGAAAGTCCCACGTGCAGGGAGTGTGTTGGTCTCTCAGTCGTGTCCGATTCTTTGCAACTCCATGAACTGTAGCCCAGCAGGCCCCTCTGTCCATGGAATTCTCCGGTTCAGAATGTTGGAGCGGGCCGCCATTCCCTTCTCCAGGGGATCTCCCAAGTCCAGGGGCTGAACCTGGGTCTCCCACTTTGCAGGCAGATTCTTTACCATCCGAGCTGCCAGGGAGCCCGGGTCTGCCGTGTGTGCTGTCTTGTAATTGGCGTTCTCAGTGGCGAGTGTGTGTGGGCAGCTCTTCCTGGCAGCGAACACTGGTGCAGGTGCTGTGGCATTCTAGAAGAGCGAGCTCTCCTTAGCATTGTCCCAGATGAGGGACCTAGGCCACCCTCGGGCCCTCCTAGTAGGTGTCAGGAGCAGACTCCGAGGGAAGCGCACCCTGCGAGGGGTGGGGGTGGTCTGCGCGGTGTGGGCTGTCTTCTGCGGCCACTGCTTCCGTTGGCTGCCCTCTCCAGTCTCTGAAATTCGACCAAGACTCTGGTTGGAAATTCAGGCTGAGCGTTCTGCAATCACTAAGTAGGTGTAATGGAGTCCAGGCACATAACGTCTTTGCAAACTTCTCCGGTAATTTCCGTTGTCTAAATGACAAGAGGTGAAATTTCTGGGTATGCTCTTTAATGTGTTTTGTTAACATTTTGCTAAATTATTGCCTGGAAAGGATGGATAATTTTATGCTTTCGTAGGCAGTGTGGAGTTGACAGCAGTTTCTTGGGCTCAGTTTATCGCTCAGAATCACGTTTGCAGACCCATGCTTCCCACAGCCGTCTCTGACAAGGCATCATCAGAGACCCACAGGCTAGATGCCATCATGACTCCAGTGTCTGTCTGCAGAAGCTTTCCTGTCCTTCTCAGCCTGTTTCGCAGTCCGGGGTTCTCAGCACGAACCCCACAGACCACCTGCTTGGGGGCCTGGTGGGGAGCTGCTGAGAACACAGCTCTCTGGAGGGGGACTGGGGAGTCTGCCGTCCACAAGCTCACCCCGAAGCCGGAGGGCACAGCTGCCTGGTCCTGTACAGAGCTCATCTCAGGAAATGCATTCAGCACACCCGATGGACCCCCCAGGATCCACCGCCGCATAGCAGGCCACTGGCACATGAATAGGCCTCACCCATCTCAAAGGCCAACTCCACGGCCGCAGAAGCTGGGGCTGAGCAGGAGAAGCGCATTTTAACATGGTTTTTGCTGCAGGGTTTCTCCATGCCTGTATCGGCCAATGTGAGTTATGAGCGGCGTGGGCTGTATTAAGGTCCCTCGCACACCCCACCGAGGAGGGGAGCTATTGGAGGCTTCTTCTCTGCCCCCAGCTCTTCCTCCAACCTCCCCCACAGCCTGGGACAAAGTGGATGGACCCCCTTGTCCTGCTGTTAAAGTGCGGGAAGGACAGGGAGGGATGAACCGAGAGAGCAGCACAAAAACGTGTACGTTACCATACGTGAGACAGCCAGCCAGAGGGAATTTGCTGCACGACTCAGCAAACGCCAGCCCAGTGCTCTGTGACAACCTGGGCCGGGGACAGGGTGCGAGGTGGGAGGCGGGAGCACGCATATATCTACGGCTGATCCCTACTAATGTGTGGCAGAAGCCGACACAATATTGTAATTATTCTCCAATTAAAAAATAAAATTAACATAAAAAAGTCAGTGGCACAGAATTAGTCATTACTGGGATCTTAACTTGACACCATCTGTGAAAGTTTAGCGTACTACTTTACGGCACGAAATAGCAACAAATGGTCAGCAGTGAAGAGTGTGACTTATCTGTGAGGATGTTATATAGCTATTTTTGAGAACTTTCTATGGCTTTTTAATGGTCTCTCTTTCTTGAGTTTAAGGGTCCTGACTTTATCTTACATGGACTGTAGCCCGTCAGGCTCCGATATTTTCAGGAACTTCTCCAGGCAAGAATATTGGAGTGGGTAACCATTCCCTTCTCCAGGGGATCTTCCTGACCCAAGTATTGAACCCAGGTCTCTGGCATTGCAGGCAGATTCTTTATCATCTTAGCCATCAGGGAAGCCCAATTTTATCCTAAAGGGGCATTTTCTATGGATCCTGGTTTCCTGGATCACAAAGCAGGGGCAGGTGTAGGAAATACTGAACTGAAAGGGAAATTGGTTGCTGGCTGTGATTGCTCCACTAGCTAGCTGTGTGGCCTTGCCTCCATCCCTCACTTTTCTCTGTTATAATTTCCTCGGTTGTAAAATAGGGCTGTTAGTCAGCTCTCCTCTGGAGCCTTCCACTGCTTTGAAGATGCTTTTGGTCTCTGGAAATGAAAGACACAAGTTCACACAGTTTTCTCTAGTCTTGCTGGTGGAGGGGCCTCGAGGCACCAGCCCAAACCCACCTGTGGGCCTGGCGAGTCGTGTGTGCTCGGTGTGGTAACCAGAGCTAACCATACTGTGTGGAATTCTGGAAATTTGCTAAGAGAGGAGGTTTCCAGTGCCCACATTACACACAAATGACCACGGTCATCTTTTCACTCTGCATCTGTAGATCAAATTGTCATGCCCACAATTTTTATTAATAAAGTGTATGAATTTTATGATAAACATTTAGGAATGAACACAGAGGCCCCAGGAAGGTTGGCCGCTTTCCTGAGAAAGAGGAATGTGCTCGCTCCAGCGTCGCTCTCCTGGCTTCCTGACTTCCGTGAGGCACCGGTTACTCATTTATTGTCCGAATAACTGAAGGAAAGACCTTGCCACTGTTTCTCTCTTGGAAGAGCTGCGTCTGGTGCAGAAATGGCTTGTGGATTTGTTTTGGCTGACTGTGCGTCTTTGGTTGGACCCTCCACTCGGGCAGGCTGAGCCCCGCCGTCTCCACAGTAAGGGAGCATCGTCCCGTCGCCTCCAGCAGAGATGATGACTCCGCGCCCCGGCCTTCACTTCCCGCCTCAGTAGCAGCAGCACCGGCCGCTCAGTGCCCAGGCCCACCCGGACCTCCTCCCGCTGTGCCGGTGCAGCCGTGCTCGGGCGAGTCTTCCCAGGAGCCTCGCTGTGCGGTCATCTCTGCCCCATTTTCAGCACACGTGCCTGCGGACCTTCATCGGGTAAATGAGCGTGTCAACACACGCGGCAGGCCCTGTTCTGCTCAGCACAGGCTTGGGATCCTAGAGATGACACATTTCAGAATTTTCTTTGGAAAACATTCAGGGTGCTCTCTTCAGAGTGTGATTTACCCTCCGGGAGTGAGCCCCCTGTCCTCTAGAGGCCGGAAAGCCGAATCCACACGTGACCAGAGGCTCTGCCCATCAGACCAGCCACGCGCTTCCTGGGGGCAAGTCTGAGCAGCCAGGCTCTTAGGGCCTGGCCCCATGGCTGCAGGCTGGCCCTCGGGCACAGCTACAGAGCCTGCTGTTCCTCTCTCCCCCAGCATCAGGGGTGGCAGCGATGCCCGCAGTGGGATCCAGCCTGTCCCACAGCTTCCCCCGGGCCCGTGACTGCCAGATCCACAGCTCCCGAGCTTGTGGTCACACTTTTGGAGACGGTGTGGGCTAAGGAGCCCTCCGCAGTAGAGCCCACTGGAGTGGGCTCTGATGTCCGCGTGCAGGAGCCCTGACCCGGCCCTGCGCGGATCGCAGCTTCCAGCTCCTTTTCACACACAGGATGCCGGCACCTCAGCTTCATTCAGCACCAGCCCTCACCAAGCCCAGGCTGCAGCCGACGATTGGGAAATCAGCCAATCCGTTCCCAGGTGATCAAGTGAGTCCCAGAATCCAGAATCTCTGTTTCCAACCCATTTGCATAATTAGAGTTTATTTACACGTATGTCCTCTTCTCCTAGGCCCAGCGTCTTCAAATAGATACGTTTGCATATTCTTCAAGTTTTCTGTTACCAACAATAGCCTTGAATTTGTTGCAGACTGTACGTCTTCTCTTGGGTTGGATGCTATAATTAGCTTCCTGGGTCATAAAGAGAGTCTGCTCCTAATTATAGATACAAAGAAAATGGGGGTGGGGTGGACGGGTGGAGACAGGGCAGGGGCGACGGCATCTTCGTCGACACAGCGCTCTCTGGCGAGGCCTGGCCGAGCTCTGAGGCCACAGCAGCCCCAGCTGTGGCAGGAAGCGCTGCTGCTTCTGTCTGTGGGGCTCGGGAGGCTGGGGGTTTGGGAGGAGCCCTGGCTTCATTAACACCCTCCCCAGCACTCTTGCCCCAGTTTCTAGCCCTACCCACCTTCCTCAACCAGTGCCCTACTTTTCATTTAAGAGATTCACAGAGGCACGTGTGTGACAGACTTCTTACACTGTGATTCAACAACCCGAGGAATCAGACTCGCATCGAGTTATCCAGCCCCAGGAGATAAGGGATTCACGGAAAGCAGCTACGGAATCGTCTCATCCCTTGATCCCATCTTATGCTGAGAGGTTTTAGCTTGGATCTTATTTTATTTTCAGGTTCCTCGTCATGATTAGAAGCCACCCCCCTGACTGACAGCCTTGAACTCCTCACGCCCATCCTAATGACAGAAATGCAGCATCTTGCCGTGCCCAAGCCTTGGCTTCCAGAGGCACATCATCCTTGGGCTGGGTGATCGTGAAGTAGCTGCTCCACTACCATGCGCTGTGGGCTGCCCGCAGCCCGGGCTCAGGGCTCAGCTACCTGGTCAAGAAGGCCCAGATTTGCTACCTGCAGACTTCCAGTAACAAGGCTCTCAGCTGCAGAGGGAACGAACACTCTCTGTTTATTCTAGCCTAGAAGGGTGATCGTGTACTGGTTGTTCAGAGAGTACCAGTCACTCACAGCATTTATAGGAGGGTCAGAGGACCAGAGGGGGAGATGGTTGGATGGCATTACCAAGTCAAGGGACATGAGTTTGCTTAAACTCCAGGAGTTGGTGATGGACAGAGAGGCCTGGTGTGCTGCAGTCCATGGGGTCACAAAGAGTCGGACACGACTGACTGACCGAACTGAACTGAACAGTGGGCCAGGCAGGAATGGCTCACAGTGAGGCAAAGGGGGCCAGGAGAGACGCCTGACCACCAGGGCCCGAGTGTCAGGCGGAGACCCAGTGTCTCCCACTCATCATGCCTCAGACCGAGGACCAGAGCCCTCCCTGCTTTTGTCCTCAGAGAGCCGAAACCCCCAGATGATGGGACTCTGGCTCCCACTCACGGCCACTGCTACACCTTGATGCTTCACTGGGCAGCCCCCAGGGACATGCAAGCCCTGACTCAGCTCGGGGCGCTTGTTATTCCGTTTCCACCCTCCCCCAGGCTGGGGCTCCAGGGGACGAGGGGGCATGGCTGAGCAAGTCGCTCCACGCTGGGAGCCACACTTTCCAGCCGCCGAAGACGCCCCTTTCCTTCTGTGAAAAGACCGCTGTGCCCCTAATTCTGTTTTGCATCATTCGTTGGCCTAACCCTCAGGCCTCAGGCCTCCAGATGCCCCAGGAGCTGACCCACTTTTCATCAGCTTAAAGGATTTTAAAGTCTTCAAATTTCTGATCTATCGCAGTCAGAACAATAACGCTTTTAACAGTCGACACGCTTACGATAATAATTTTTGCAAGAATTGCATAAGGTCTTTTTTCTTTTTAGTTAGCAAGATTATGAAGCAGAGTTTGGTGGTGGGTGTATTGCTCCTGGGAAGGGGGCAGGACCACCGTCTCCTTGATGCTGGAGGGAGGACCAGGCTAAATAGACGGGGTGAGGGGACACCAGGTCCCAACAAGGGGCACAGAGGCCACTTTTAGGTGAGAGGCGGGTGGTGGGGCAAGTGAGTGGAGGTGGGAGAACGCACTCCCGATCCAGGGCTGGGAGAGGTGGGGTGCATTAGCAGGGGAAATGTCTGGGGTCGTGGGATTCGGGGAGGATGAGCTCTGTTTTACACACACGTGGAATCTGAGGTTCCCAGGAGCGTTCAAGGGAAGATTTCTGAAGAGAATGGGACGTCTGAGCTGGAGCTCAGGAGTGGGTGAGCTCTGAGCTGGCCCTGCCGGTCTGTGCTGTTAATGGTATTTGGGGTAATTGGGGCTCCTGGTAAACCCTGTTTCCTCTGATTCTCTTCCCCACAGGAAAGAAAAGCCTTTCTGCTGAGGACTTGTCAGAGTCTCCGTTATGATTGACACTGGCTTTTTTTCAAGTATTGAATTTTATGGGAACTGTCAGCCTTTGACTCAAAAAAGACTTTTTATGCTTTGTGGCAGGTTCCGTGTCATTTCAGCCGGATCCAGGGCCCCGTTTATTGCGGGCTTATTAGTTCCAAGCCCATAACTCGCTGTTTGCATTTGGAATGTGATGTCTGCAAGTTTTCAAGTTTTCTACTTTTATTCCCCGTTGGGAATTCTTCACAAGACAGATACTGACAATCACACTGCCAGGAAGCAGCTTTGCGTAGAGTCTGCAGTGTGTTCTAAGATGTGTTTATTAGTGGAAGTAAGCCAGGAAAATCTCACCCCGTCCAGCGGCCTCTAGTGGGCTCTGGGGCTTGTGGGAGGGGCCCACACTGCAGGGGACGGAGGCCCCACCACTTGCCGTGCGCCCCGCCTGCCTTTGTCTGTCTGCCTGCCTCTCTCTTCCCCTCGTGATCACAGGTGCGCAGAGAAGGTGAGGCCGTCCGTCAGGGCGTCACAGCGAGCGCCCTGCTCCACGCCTGCCCCGCTGGCCGTGATGGGGCCGCCGGGGACTCAGGTCTTGATCTTGGGTGCTGCCCAGGCAGAATCCGCTCTGCTTTCCCGGAACCGCCTGGCAAGTTATGTGCACTCGTTGACTGATGCAGCTGGACGGAGGGACTGACAAGTTGGCTGTCCCTCAGGAGAGAGGGTAGCAAGGTGAGGCTTGCCCTTTCTGCCCCGCTGCATGTGTGTGCAGGATGGCAGAGAGATGCAACCTTCCGTCGGAACCTGCAAGGCACCTGTGCCCTGGGGGACTCCGTCTTCTCCCCTCTGCCAGCTCGCCAAGCTGCCCGCCACCGGGCTTCCTAAGCAGCTTACCGTGAAGGGGCTGGTCGGCTGAAGCTGACTGGCGGCAGGAACACCGCCTTTGTCCACAGCGATTTGCAGAGCAGACATTTCCAGAGTCAGCACATGGAGGCCTTTGGCTGAAACTGCTCCTTTTCTCCTCCCCCCATACTCCAGAAGCATCGCATTTGCAACATTCTTTGGCCTTTAGCATTATTTCATGGACTCCCTTCAACAGTTCTGATTTCCTCTCTGCTTGTTATAGAAAATGACACGATACTTTTTTTTTTTTTTAAGCAGTGGGACTCCTGAAATCATTCATGTCCTGTTTTTAAAAGCACACAGCCTGGGAGCCAAGTGGCGCCTCACAGTGTTCTAGAGCTAGGTTTTCCCTGTGTCCCACTGGCCGCGCTAACTGACACGTTCTTCTCTACACCAAGGCAAGATCCAAGAATCATTAATGCTAAAAGATGTCAAATGGTTTCGCCGTCTGCTTTTGCTTTATCTACTTTTCCCTGCATACAAAACGGAGGAGACACTCCTCTGTGAAGGCACCCGACTCACGATGGCCCGTCACTGCCCTCTGTGCTCCTGTGATAACTGCCCCAGCTGCACAGCTGGGAATGTCTCGTCTGCGTTTGTCTTAGAGCAGCCGGTGGCAGGTCCACCTCAGGAGACCCCGGTTTCTCAGGATCAGTGCCCTTACTGCCGATCCTTAATTTTGTTCTTCATTCTTAGATCGTGTATTCTGCCTCCAAACGTATCCTGTTTACTCAGTTGTCCCCTTTTGAGACTTACGGGGCTTCTCTGGTTGCTCAGACTATAAAAAATCTGCCTGTAACACAGGAGACCTGGCTTTGATCCTTGGGTCTGGAAGATCCCCTGGAGAAGGGAATGGCTGCCCACTGCAGTATTCTTCCCTGGAGAATTCCATAGACAGAGAAGCCTGGTGGGTCACAGCCCATGAGGTTGCAAAGAGTCAGACAAGACTGAGCAACTAACACTTTCCGAGACTTAAAGATTCCTTAAAGATTGTGGCTGTATATGAGATGACCCCTTCCTCACCCATCTGAGGGCTTTGCTTTAAATATGCATTTATGGAACGCTGCTTTAGGGCTAAGTAGGTAAAATTGCAAATTGAAGACAGCAGGAGCGTTTCACAGTCTTCATTGCTGGGAAGAAGTAGCGTTCATAACTTTTGCTCGTTTAACTTAAGAGAGCCCTTTGTGTCTCCTCCTAGTTACCAGTGCCATCCTGTGTTGTGGGTTTCTACCTCGTTGCAAACCTGACTCTTTTGATTTCATTAGCTGACAGTTGGGCTACATGTCATTTTCAAAGATGAGTGAAAGTTTAACCATTAATCAGTGAAGTCTTGCTGGGGGTCAGTTAAGTTGTTTACGGCTTCTCAAGATCTTCATCCTCCAGGAAAATAAAACCCATGGTCCTTCCCAGGAGCAATGCTTGACTTGCATTCAGCAGAGGAGAGCGTGTCCTGAGACAGGTATGAATGAGCCAGAACATTCTAGTTCCAGACGGCAGGTGGACCTTCACACCTTTGCTGAACGAATGCTGAATATATTTGCTGGCGTTCTCTACCTTATTATGACCACGACTCGGCGTTTTTAGCACAAGTGCTTTGCCCAAACGTCAGTCAGTTTTTCACGGTGGCCCTGGAGCCTTCAGCGACGTGGGGCTGCTGCTGCTGCTAAGTCGCTTCAGTCGTGTCCGACTCTGTGTGACCCCATAGACGGCAGCCCACCAGGCTCCCCTGTCCCTGGGATTCTCTAGGCAAGAGCACTGGAGTGGGTTGCCATTTCCTTCTCCAATGCATGAAAGTGAAAAGTGAAAGGGAAGTCACTCAGTCGTATCCGACTCTTCACGACCCATGGGCTGCAGCCCACCAGGCTCCTCCATCCATGGGATTTGCCAGGCAAGAGTACTGGAGTGGGCTGCCATCGCCTTCTCTCTGGAGCCTTCAGCAACATGGGGCAGGTCTGTGCAATTTCCATTTCTCAGAAGAAGAAGCTGCTGTTGCTGTTTTTAATAACAGAATTGTTCGCACTCTTGCAGGACGCTCTTGTGTGCCCAGGGATGCTTCTTCCTGTGTGGCTTCCATGAGGAGCCAAGTCCTTCCAGCTCTGCCCTCTAGAGCAGCACGCTTGTCTGCCACAGCCTTGGGGTTGGAGACAGACTCTCCNAGTCGTGTCCGACTCTTCACGACCCATGGACTGCAGCCCACCAGGCTCCTCCATCCATGGGATTTGCCAGGCAAGAGTACTGGAGTGGGGTGCCATCGCCTTCTCTCTGGAGCCTTCAGCAACATGGGGCAGTTCTGTGCAATTTCCATTTCTCAGAAGAAGAAGCTGCTGTTATTGTTTTTAATAACAGAATTGTTCGCACTCTTGCAGGACGCTCTTGTGTGCCCAGGGATGCTTCTGCCTGTGTGGCTTCCATGAGGAGCCAAGTCCTTCCAGCTCTGCCCTCTAGAGCAGCACGCTTGTCTGCCACAGCCTTGGGGTTGGAGACAGACTCTCCCTCTGAGGGTCAGCTCCTCCTCCCTCAGGCTTGAGGCAGAGTGCTGGTGGCACAGCTGTGCCCGATGAGGACGTCTGAGCAGTCTCCCGGTTGGTACAGAAGGGGCTTACCTCAAGCCCTGCCACCTCGGGAGCAGGGGTCCCAGATCCTTGGGGGCAGGATGACCCTGCCCTAGACCTCTAGGGCCACTCTGCGGGCAGCCTGGGCAGCGGGCTCTTGAGTCTCGTCTTTGTGGATGGATGATAAAACTTGTCTGCAGGGGTCCTCCCAGAGTGAGGAGCTGTCCTGACCCAGTGGAGACCCCCGAGGAGGACAGATGAAGTCTCATCTGATGCTCTTATGGGTGGGCTTGGAGCAGGGCGCTGTGTGGACGTGGTGGGACCCCGGGAGCCCGGCTTTGCGAGTCAGGGAGGCTGCGCAGTGTCGGTGTAGACAGANGACCCTGCCCTAGACCTCTAGGGCCACTCTGCGGGCAGCCTGGGCAGCGGGCTCTTGAGTCTCGTCTTTGTGGATGGATGATAAAACTTGTCTGCAGGGGTCCTCCCAGAGTGAGGAGCTGTCCTGAGCCAGTGGAGACCCCCGAGGAGGACGGGTGAAGTCTCATCTGATGCTCTTATGGGTGGGCTTGGAGCAGGGCGCCGTGTGGACGTGGTGGGACCCCGGGAGCCCGGCTTTGCGAGTCAGGGAGGCTGCGCAGTGTCGGTGTAGACAGACATGTACCCACATGAGCGGAACGACCCTGACCCACCCTCAAAGCAGAGCGCGCTCTGTGCATACAGCCCGGGGTCCTACTTGTTTATTTGGCTTTCCTGTTAACAGTGAAGACTGCTTTTTAAAAATTATTGACTGAAGGCCTTGATGAGCTTATCTGATGCTGGTTAGGTCTTGGCTGCAGATGGCTCTGCTGTTGTCTTGAGTTTCTGGAATCTCATGATTTCCGTCCCTATTGCTCCAGGATGCAAACAAAGCAAAACCACGTGAACGTCATACACTAGACCAGTGCTGTGAATAACTGCAAAGCTAGACAAAATTGTGCATGCAACATCACATTATTTCCTATATATTAGTGTTTCCGACTATAAACTCTTATGGCCTGAGTAGTTTGGTCTTACTCATTTAAAACTATTTTTAATTACAAAGGAGATACATGTTTAACGTTGAAAATTTATACAAAAGCAAAGAGAGTAAGGAATCCCCCCATCATAGTCACTGCTAATGTCTGGTTTATATCCTTCTAAGCATTATGAAAAGGAGGAAAAAGTACACCACACTGTGTAGCTTTAAATAGTCTTCTTAGTATATCTGAGTGTTTTTCTCACACTGATAATATGTACTCATTTTCATGGTTAACAGTTGACCCACACAACAAAATATATTGAATAAATCATCCATGTTTGATATTTTGAAATGTTAATTTTTAATGTAATTAAAAACAATGTGTTTCTATAAATATATATGTATCTAGTTTACTATTTACTACCATTGCTAATCGGAGAAGGAAACGGCACCCCACTCCAGTGTTCTTGCCTGGGGAATCCCATGGACAGAGGAGACGGGCGGGCTACAGTCCATGGGGTTGCAATGAGTCAGACACGATTGAGCGACTAACACACACACACACACACACATCATTGCTGATGCATTTTTTCCTTATTTTTGTAGTCTGTTCGCACACAGGAACACTGTTATTTCGCCTGGTTTCAGCATTCCTTATGGGATTTGCAGAAGGCAGGTGCGAGCAGGGCCTCCTTGACTAAGCACATCCCACCTCCATCTTCCTGCTCACCCTCCTCCTCCAGCGCTTTCTGTCCTGTTGCTGCTCTTAACAATCCAATTTCAGGCAGAAATAATCTGATTTTAGGTGTTTGGCATAAGAAACATGTTTACAAGCATTTTTTCCCTTTATTTAAATAAGAGATATTTCTTGTGTCAGATAACTGCTGGGTGAAATAAAGAAATAACTGCAAGCCAGGATCCTGGGATGGGGGACTGGGGTAGTGGTGGGGCAGTTTTATGTAGGGAGGCTTTCCTGATTGGCAGAGGGGGAATAAAATGGAGGTGTGGGGCTCCATGTTCAAGGATCCAAACGAAATAAAGCCGTGTGAACATCAGACACCAGACCGTCACTGTAAACGACTGGAAAGGAGAGTGAAGAAGAGCAGGTGGGCGTGAGCTCGGTAGTGGGGCTTAAGGGGTGGCGGGCTGGCTTGAAGGGAA
>SJYB01004958.1:40514-52537 GCA_006408585.1 Antidorcas marsupialis
TGTCTTTAAATGACTCCCTGGATCCAGTGATCAAGACAGAATCGCTAAGAGGCGCCGTGCGGGGGTGCGAGGAGCCAGCTGGCAGCAGGCCTCCGTGGCAGCCGCGGTGTCACGGGCTTTAGTGGCCATCGAGGGGCAGGGCGGGGCCCCAGTCCGAGGCCCACCCTGGCTCTGGGGGGACCCCTGTGGTCAGCAGGAGGGGTGCTGTCCACGCCCCGGCTCTCAGCACACACTGGCCCCATGGCCCCAGCTCCTTAGCTGGGATTCCCCAAGCCCTCGGTCTGGCCCAGGCCTGGGCCACTGGCCCCGAGGAAGCCTCCAGGCTGCAGGCTCCTGGGCTGGAGGGAGGGCCCCTCTGGCGAGACGAGGGCGGCTGGGGCGGCTCTGGGGGTACAGTGGCCCAGGGGAGCGGCTGCTTAGAGGTGCCGGTGAGGTGGCGCCTTTCTGTCTAACAAACATCAACAGAAACATCCCAATCCACAGAGGCCACCTTCTGCCATCTGTTTTGGTCGGGGACTTCCACAGGAGGGGGCCGTGGGGGCGGGCCGGCCTGGCACTTGCCCTCCCTTCGTTTAGGAAATGCCCTCGGCGCCCAGGATCGCCGCCTGGAGGTCAGCCTCGCTNGGAGCGGCTGCTTAGAGGTGCCGGTGAGGTGGCGCCTTTCTGTCTAACAAACATCAACAGAAACATCCCAATCCACAGAGGCCACCTTCTGCCATCTGTTTTGGTCGGGGACTTCCACAGGAGGGGGCCGTGGGGGCGGGCCGGCCTGGCACTTGCCCTCCCTTCGTTTAGGAAACGCGCTCGGCGCCCAGGATCGCTGCCTGGAGGTCAGCCTCGCTCTTGATGAAACGCTGTGAGGGGCTCTGTGCTCAGCCTGCCATCTTTCTCTCCCTCACAGTCTGTCCAGGTTCACAGGATTTGGCTGGATTCTGTGGTTTTTTGGGGGAAAAAAAAAAAAAGGCATCCTGACCCTTCCCGCCTTCTGCTTGGAGGCTGTGAGCATTCGTGCCTTCCGCAGCTTTTGACCTGGTTGGCTCTAGGTCTGCTGGCCCAGTAGCTTCTCTCATTCAGCCTGTCTGCTTTTTGTCCATTCCTCTGCCTTCCTTTGGATTATTCAGTGATTTTTGCACTATTCCGTTTTATGTTTTCTGACTCTATGCCAGTCTTTTTAAATCTGGGCTGTTGCGGTAAGGATTTGATATGGAGCCGTAACTAGTGACCAATGGTGAGCTGATGTTGCGACACGTCACGAGGTTGGAACGTAACTCCCGCAACAGGAGGCCGCCCGCGTTTCTGTTCCCACTCACCCTTAGGGACTGTTGCTGCTGTCTTTATNTCTTTTTAAATCTGGGCTGTTGCGGTAAGGATTTGATATGGAGCCGTAACTAGTGACCAATGGTGAGCTGATGTTGCGACACGTCACGAGGTTGGAACGTAACTCCCGCAACAGGAGGCCGCCCGCGTTTCTGTTCCCACTCACCCTTAGGGACTGTTGCTGCTGTCTTTATTTTACTTCAATCAGTTATAAACCTGATAGTCATCATTAGCGATCTGCAAACAGTTGTTTATCTTCAAAGTAATTAAGAAAAGAGAAAGACACTTTCACCATGTATTTACATTCTGATGCTCTTCCTGCCTGCCTGCAGACCCCAGGTTCCGTCTGCTGCTCTTTCCTTTAAGGCTCAGAGCTTCCCTCTGCGTCTTGTCCTTATGTTGCCAGTCTGTCGGCTACAGATTCGCTTGTTTCATTTACTGGAAACGTCTCTATCCCTCCTCCTCCTGTCTCTCCTCCTCCTCTTTGCTTTCTCTTCCTCCTCCTCCTTCTTCTCTGAGCATGGAGTTCTGCATTGGCAGGATGGATTTTCAGCTCTGCATTTTCAGCATAGCTTTGCTGTCCTCCGGGTGGAGAAGTCATCATCCTTCCCATCGTCCCCCTGAAATAATGTGTATTTTTCACTGACTGTTTAGATTTTTCTTTATCTACTCTTTCATCAGTTTGGCTAGGATGTGTCTAGTTGTGGTTTTCTTTGAATTTATCATTTGATGTTGTTCAGTCACTAAGTTGTCTGACTCTTTGCGACCCCTGGACTGCAGCACACCAGGCTTCCCTGTCCTTCACTATCTCCCAGAGTCTGCATATTTGGCATTTATTATGCTCCTTGAATTTGTGGGTTCCTTTTTATTTTCAACAAATTTAGACAATTTCCAGCCAGAACCTTTCAGCTCTTTCTCCCTGCCCCATGCTCCATCTTTTCTTCTTCCGGGAATTTAATTACATGTAATGTGGACCTCTCAATGTTCCTCACGCATTGTTGATTCTGTGTTTTTCCAGCAATATTTTGGTTTTTTTTAAATAAACGCTTGCTTTTGGAAGGCTCTTAGGTCTGTAGAGTGGCTGCGGAAGCAGGGCAGCCAGCCCCTTGTTACCCCACGTGCTGTTTCTCCTGTTACTAACTTCTTGCTGTGGTTTGACAGGTGTGGGAGACTAGCTGCCAATAGAGACCACCAGTCGGAGTTCAGAGAAAAGCAGTTTATTGGCAATTTCGGATCCGGGCCCCCACCAAGCCAATCGAAGGTGGGGAGCCCCGAACACCCGCTTTGGGAGCCTTTTATCCTATTGTGCAGGGGAGGAGGGGGGCTAGGCTACTCAGCAGAGCATGATTGGTGGNCAGGCGGGTCCTCTTTTCTCTGAGCTGCCCACAGCAGCGGACTCTCCTGACCGCTGCTGGGGTGCATGGCGTGACTGGGCACCCTGAGCTGCGCCCAGAACCTGGGATCTCCCGAGGCCTTCAGTGCTGGTCAGGGCCTTACGGGCTGTAAAGTGGAGGATCAGATCCCCCGAAGTTGTTTGAAGAATGGGCTGAGAAAATGCTGCATCAGCAGTGCTCTTTCTGGGCGTGTGAGCGTTTTACTCACCCATTCGACAGACACTGCGATGTATCTTGAGGCTAACTTAAAAAGCGTGTGTTTGCTCACTCACTTCAGTCGTGTCCAGCTGTTTGTGACCCCATGGACTGTAGCCCTCCAGACCCCATGGACTGTAGCCCTCCAGGCTGCTCTGTCCGTGGGATTCTCCTGCAAGAACATTGGAGTGGGTTGCCTTGCTTTCCTCCAGGGGATCTTCCCGACCCAGAGATGAAGCCTGGGTCTCTCACATTGGCAGGAGAATTCTCTACCATCCGAGCCACCAGGGAAACCCTTAAAAATTACGTGCAGGAGTTGCCATAGATCACAAAGAGAAAGAATGGGGTCTAATGTAGACGGGGGCTAGCTCGCCAGGATCCATCCATCACTGTCTCCTAAACTGAACTGTTTCACCTTCCGGTGATAACCCACTGAGAAATCTCTCCGTAGCTTTCATATTGTTTTTCACCCAAACACCCAGAATCACTGACAGATGTGCCTGCCACTTACTGCCATGTAGGTCTGTTGGTAAATGTGATGAGATTTTTCTCTTTTTGTGCTTGTTTTAAGGCTATATGCTCACTTTAAAATTTTTAATAATTGTAACCGATTTTTAAAAAGTTACCTAGAATCAACACATGGAGCCTGCTGTGTAGTTTCTCAAGGTTAAAGCGAGAAGCACTGGTCTGAGGGGTGCAGGCAGGCACTCCTGTTTCACAGCGGTCCTCGTGGTGGCAGAGGCCGATAGCTATCAGGTGTACGCCATTTGGGCTCAGATCACAGTCACAGGATTTAAAAGTCTTAATCCACATCAGATCTTCATTCATGGTCCTCTTTGTAGATACTGGACAGTGGTAATGTAGCAGGTACTTTTTCTTAAAAATTTTAGGTTAGCCACCTCAGGGCTTACTGTTACCATCATCCAGTAATGGTAAGATGACATAAAACTGTTTTGTACTGAAATACAGTCTTGTGCTTTATAAACCAGTGTTTTTACAATAAGTACAAAATTTCCATCAAGGCTACTTTAGCCCTTTTCAAAATGCCATAAGCAACAGCATAAACAACTGGTAAAACAACTTAATTTCCTATAACTGGATTTTAAAAAATCTCTAGTAGTTTCTCTTATTCTAAAAAAAAAAAAAANCTGTTTTGTACTGAAATACAGTCTTGTGCTTTATAAACCAGTGTTTTTACAATAAGTACAAAATTTCCATCAAGGCTACTTTAGCCCTTTTCAAAATGCCATAAGCAACAGCATAAACAACTGGTAAAACAATTTAATTTCCTATAACTGGATTTTAAAAAATCTCTAGTAGTTTCTCTTATTCTAAAAAAAAAAAAAAACAAAAAAACAAAAACAAAAAAAAACCCACACAAAAAACCACCAGTTTACAGACTTTGGACAAAACAGACTGCTTCCCCGTTTCCCCTGCGGTTGGTGATGGTGCGCCTCTGCACACGCCTGCTGGCTGTCGGTGTGTGTTTGGATAAAGGTCTGCGGGCCATTTTGGGCTGTTCGTGTTACGCTGCGAGAGCTCTCTCTCTGGTTTGGATCTGAGCGGCCAGTTTGGGCTGCTCGTGTTTTCCCCGTTCCGTTGCGCACGCTCTCTCACTCTCTTGGATCTGAGTGGCCCGTTTGGGCTGTTCGGGGTCCGTCTCTCTCTTGGATCTGAGCGGCCCGTTTGGGCTGCTCGGGTTCCGTCGCTCTCTTGGATCTGAGCGGCCCGTTTGGGCTGCTCGGGTTCCGTCGCGCGCGCTCTCTATGATTTGGATCTGAGCGGCCCGTTTGGGCTGCTCGGGTTCCGTCTCTCTCTTGGATCTGAGCGGCCCGTTTGGGCTGCTCGGGTTCCGTCTCTCTCTTGGATCTGAGCGGCCCGTTTGGGCTGTTCGGGTTCCGTCTCTCTCTTGGATCTGAGCGGCCCGTTTGGGCTGCTCGGGTTCCGTTGCGCTCTCTCTCTCTCGCTCTCTTGGATCTGAGCGGCCCGTTTGGGCTGTTCGGGTTCCGTCTTGCTCTCTTGGATCTGAGCGGCCCGTTTGGGCTGCTCGGGTTCCGTCGCGCGCGCTCCGGCTCGGATCTGAGCCGCGGCCGCGTGCTTGGCCCGCCGGCCCCTCCCTCCCGCCGCCGGGCTCCGCGTCTTGGGCCGCTTCCGGCGGGCGCAGCGCCGAGTTTGCTGGACTCACGCTTGTCTGTTCTTCCTTTTGTCACCTGTGCGTTTGGTGACACGCGTGTGACATCATCGCTGAGACCAATGTCAAGAAGCTTTTCTTCTGCATTTTCTTCTAAGAGTCTTACAGTTTCAGGCCGTTTATGTTCAATTCTTCGATCCATTTGAGGTGATTTTTGCGTAGGACACAGCGCAAGCCTCCGATTGCATGCTTCTGTGTGTGGCGCTCTGGTCTTCAGCACCATTTGTCGGAGAGGCCGAAAGAGTCGCATGAACACAGACAAACCAACCAGCGGAAGAGGAGAGAGCCCGGAAATAAGCCCAGGCATACAGTTACCTGCCTTTACATACTGTTTGGAATCGCTTCATGGCAAATAGATGGGGAAACAATGGAAATAGTGGCTGACTTTATTTTTGAGGGCTCCAAAATCACTGCAGATGGTGACTGCAGCTTTGAAATTAAAAGACGCTTGCTCCTTGGAAGAAAAGCTCTGACCAACCTAGACAGCATATTAAAAAGCAGAGACATTACTTGGCCAACAAAGGTCCATCTAGTCAAGGCTATGTATGGTTTTTCCAGTAGTCATGTATGGATGCGAGTTAGAATATAAAGAAAGCTGAACACTGAAGAATTGATGCTTNACCTAGACAGCATATTAAAAAGCAGAGACATTACTTGGCCAACAAAGGTCCATCTAGTCAAGGCTATGTATGGTTTTTCCAGTAGTCATGTATGGATGCGGGAGTTAGAATATAAAGAAAGCTGAACACTGAAGAATTGATGCTTTTGAACTGTGATGTTGGAGAAGACTCTTGAGGGTCCCTTGGACTGCAAGGAGATCGAATCAGTCCATCCTAAAGGATCTCAGTCTTGAATATTCATTGGGAGGATTGATGCTAAGCTGAAGCCCCAATACTTTGACCAACTGATGTGAAGAACTGACTCACTGGAAAAGGCCCTGATGCTCGGAAAGACTGAAGACAGGAGGAGAAGGGGACGACAGAGGATGAGATGGTTGGATGGCATCACTGACTCGATGAGCATGAGTTTGAGTAAACTCCAGGAGTTGATGAAGGACCAGGAAGCCTGGTGTGCTGCAGTCCATGGGGTCACGAAGAGTCAGACACGACTGAGCGACTGAACTGAACTGAACTGATAATGAACTGATTTTGATAAGTCACCCAAGAATATGCAATGGGGAAATGCTCATCTTTAATTTTTCTTTTAAGAAGTAAATCTTTGTGCTCATTATAGATGGTACTTAAAATCTGGGATTTTACTGGAACATTTAGAGACAGTTCCCTGGGGGTTCATGGAAGTATTTTGTGTGGTCCATCTTTCATCTGTAAATGTGTTATACACAGAGCCAGAGGTCTCACCAGGCATTTATTACAGCCATAAACTTTTAGAACAAACAGGCTAGTGGAAGTAGGAGGAAAATATAACTTACTGCCTGGGACACACACTGGTCCCTAGCCCTTTACTGCCATGAGGAACTTGCTGGACGTCCTTTGTCATCGTTAAAGGTGCTTGCTCATACACGCGACATATTCCAAGACTCCATCACCCACCAGCAAGCCCCATGACCCTCAGCCAGGCATTCAAGGCCCATCACAGCATGCCCCTGAGGCTGGCATCTACCTGGCAGATTTGTGCAGAGATGAAGCCGGGTCATCCCCAGGAAGGCTTGAGCCAGAGCCCAGAACATAGAATGGGCTCCATGAAAGTGACCTTAACAGGCGTTGCTGTCTTTCTTCCTTTCTCCTTTTATATTTATTTATTTATGTGGCATCTTTTGTTTGCTTGTTTTTTCTTTGGTTGTGGCATGTGGCAGGGTTATTCAACCCTGCCAAGGGTTGAATCTGGGCCCCCTGCGCTGAGAGTGTGGAGTCTTAGCCACCAGACCACAAGGGAGGTTCCAGGCATGGCTTTCAACTTGTGTTCACTCTCTCTGAACCTGAGTGGAGAGCACAGTTATACGGACGAAGTGTATATGAATGGAACGATTCCCACCGAGGGGCGGGGCCGACAAAATGCATTTTGGCTGGAGTCAGTAGTGAATCTGAATAAACTTGGAATCCACAGACAAGACGGATCTACTCACTCACATCTACATAAACAGCTGGCTGCTAGGCTCTCTCAGCCAGCATCCTTTTCTTCCCTGGTCCCATCTGGAGAAAAAGGCCTGCTGGCCGGCTGTAATCAAAGCTTGGGGAATATTTGAATGCAGTTTAATGCGATGCCGTGGATTACAGCTGCTTTCTTGGGGGAACAGAGCCCAAGAAATGGTCAGATTCTGGGAGGAAGAAGCTCTGTCCCCCGAGGAGGCACACGGGAGGGCCAGGCCTGTTTTCTGCCTGCAGGGCAGATCCTGGGCGATGTTCCACCCAGGTTACTTTATGTGACCATCCCCGTGACCCCATGATGAAACTTCTGTGATTATTGCTCTTTACAAGGAAACAGATGAGAGACGTTACAAGATTTGCCATCTGACCGCCAACACTGTCTTGCCTTAGATGCCAAGATGCCCGCGTTGCTAAGTGCTGAACCCACCTAGAACAAGCGGGCTGTCAGAACTGGGCCTCTGTCTCCCCGTCGTCCCCAGCCCCGTCCCTCTGGCTAGGCCGTAAGAAAATGACACGCACACATTTCCACGTGCAGCAGCTGTCGCAGAGGGTGGCCCAGGAACTGCTGCACTGGGTCCTGGGAGTCAGCCTGGCAAGGGGAGAGTGAAGCCTCCTGGCATCCCCAGAGAGACGAACAGCAGAGGACTAAGGAAACCTGCTTCCCAGATCTGCAGAGAGCTTGAAGCTCAGCCCTTCCCCAGTTGGAGAAAAGGCGAAAGTGAATTCTGTCAGCACTCAGTCAGCACTGTGCTTTGCTTGACCGAAATTAGCTGGATATGGCGAGTGTGATCGCATGAGCTTTCTCCAGGCAGCTTGTATCAGCCTTCAGTCTCCAAGACTGATACTCCTGTATCAGCCTTCAGTCTCCAGCTCCGAGCGCAGCTGCTCGCAGACTCTCCGAGCTTTGCCTCTGGACGCTGTGTTCCGGAGGGCCCAAGCCTCCCGTCGGCTCGGGGTCTTTCTGGGTCCTGCATGTCCTCTCACCGCCGCCTTCTCTCCCGTTGGCTGTTTCTGCTGGGATTTTTTTTTTTCCCTGTAACAGAAATCTCTGATCGTGAAAAGAAAACGGGCTGAGGGATTAGATGAAAATAAACACTGGCCAGGCCTGCCCTGGGGGTGAGTTTGTGGGTCCCGCTCGATTGGGTTCCTGGGAGGCGTCGATGCAGCTGGCCAGGCTGAGCCATGTCCCCAGGTTCCCACGGCTCAGGCCCTGCTCAGGGTGCGGCCACCAAGGGCCCTGGCAGTACCACCCTCCCCGCCCAAAACCTCGACCTTGGAAGGAGGTGAAAGGCTTCCAGGCCATCAAGCCCTAAAAAGCCCTTGGAGCCAGGAGCCAAATCATGGACCAGCTGAGCTTGACCAGCGACAGGGAGTCGGCTCTCTGGAGCTGGGTCGTCTGCGTGGAGCAGGCGGCCTGGCACCACGCTTTCTGCTGCCTGGGCCTGGCCTGTCCGCTGGGGCCTCCGCTCTCCTCCCCAGCCTGGTGCTCTGTGGAGCGTGGGCCCCAGCAGCCGCCTGCCCTTCCTCCAGTAATGGAAGATTTCCCTTTGGCCTCATAGAATTAATGCCAGAAACATTCCAGCTAATTCCCCCTAGAACCCTAAAAACTGCAGAGCTCGTAACCTCAAAACTAAGTGCTGCTGAGAGACGTTTTGGGACTCTCATTTGCATTTTGCCCGCTTACATGTTTGTATCCGGATGAGTCTGGGAAGGTCTGAAAAGAACTTTCCTGGCCTTGAACGACTCGTGAGGTAGGGAGGCTTCAAAGCGTTAGGGTTAGGGTTAGGGTTAGGGGTGCTGTGTGTTCCGCTGGCCAGCTGGGCGGTGCCGAGTGAAGGGCGTGTGGCAGGGCCCCGGGCTCCGGCAGAGGGGCAGGGAGGTGACAGTCTCCTTACAGAGGTCGCCTCTCCTGTCTGCACGCGATTCTCGCTGCAGGGAGCCCCGGCTGGGCAGGCCCGGCCCACGCCGACCGAGGGCCCCTCAGCAGGAGCCCTGGGCCTCGTGGCTGTGTTTCTGCCGCAGCTCCCTGCCCTCCGGGGACCGCAGACCCTTCCTGAAGAGCACGCCATTCGCTTTAAGGCGCTCTGCTCTCCTTTTCTGTCGCTTCCTCTGAAGACGGTCCTGCCTGGCTCTCAGAGTCTCACTTTCCTAATTTTCCTAATTAACCATCTACTCTGCTACAGCTGAGTGCAGCTGCGCTCTGAGACTGCAGCATTTGGATTCTGGGCTGCGGGNAGCACGCCATTCGCTTTAAGGCGCTCTGCTCTCCTTTTCTGTCGCTTCCTCTGAAGACGGTCCTGCCTGGCTCTCAGAGTCTCACTTTCCTAATTTTCCGAATTAACCATCTACTCTGCTACAGCTGAGTGCAGCTGCGCTCTGAGACTGCAGCATTTGGATTCTGGGCTGCGGGTTTTATGGCACAAGACGGCAGGACGTGGCACCTGACCCTCGGTTTGTTCACTGAGCAAGAAGCCATCGGCATCTCAGGAGACGAGATCCCAGGCCTGAGAGGTAACACGCTGCAGGTGCTCGGCTATCCACACCGTCAACACTGGAGTTCTACCAGTGTCTGGGGAAGGCCTCCCCTGCTCAGGACTGAGAACCTCCAGGACCAAGGGAAGGTGACCAGATGACCTCCCTGGGCACCCTCAGCTCAGACGGTCTCTGAGTCTCTGATGTAAACGGCAGTTTGATGCCAGGTCCCAGCCAAGCTCCGTTCCCTGCCCAGCGCTCGGGGTGGCCCTAGGGAGCCCTCTGAGCAGCATCTTCCTTGGTCATCCAGGTGTCAAAACTGTCTTAGAGCAAAAATAACAGAAATGTATACATGGAAATGGTATGTGCTTCTCAGTTAACTTTAGAAACGTTTTGACATAGTAGGCCGGCTTCTGTGAAAAGGGGCAAAAAAGGAAAACCAGGAATTGTATATTATTTGCTATCAATTAAAACTGTCACATAAGAAACTTCTTTGCTGAACTAGATAATAGTTTTGGATATTGGAAGAATATTTTTTTCCATTATTGTTCTGTTTAAAATGTAAGCAATAACTAAAGCCCTGAGTTTCAGTGCTTGCCAATTTCTGTGGTGTAAATGCTCCCACAGTGACTGACTCCTTTCTGAAGCTACCAACTTGTCAGACCAAACAGGCTTGAGAGAAAGTCCCAGAAGCACTGGGTCAGAGAGCACCCTCACCACCTGGCTGCCCTGGTTGCACGGAACCCAGAGCGGAGAGAGCAGTAAGAAATGGAAAAATGATGGGAAACTGTCAAGGTTTGAATACTTGCTGTCTTTGTTTTTAATATGGTTTAACAGTAAGTTACACACTTTGTTTTCTTTATGATAGTTATATTTGACAAGTGACTTCACAGTTTCTGCAGGTAGGGCAGTCTTGCAAGCTAGTCCACGCTGGCTCCTTCCGGGGCAGGACGGTCTCCTCGCTTTTGCTCTGGACAGAAGATGCGGTGATCTCCTGCTCTTCCCACGGTGGATGCAGGTGAATGAGAAAGACACACCATGTTTCTTATAGGCTTTTGCTCAGAACTGTGGGATCTCACGTTCTCCCAGTCTCCACCAGCCAAAGAAAATTGTCTGTCCAGGCCTGACGTCAGTGGATGGGGAGGTACGGTTTACCCAGAGTAGAGTCATGGTGAGGAGTGGAGGGAAAGAAAAATTTAAACAAACAGACTCACAGTTTGAATGACCTTCAGCTGAGTATAAAATCTGAGGTTGACGTTAGTTTTATCACCACGGTGTTTTGAAATTATCATCCATTGTCTTCTAGTATCTCCTGTTGATGATGAGAATTTCATGCTCAGTCTAATGATGTTTCAGTTACTTTTTCTTTCTTCTAGTGGTTTTAGAGGTATCTTCTTTATTCCTGATCTGCATTTCCACTATGAGTAGTTTAAATATGGGTTTTCCCCTGCTCAGTGTATAAAATATTAATAACACTTATTAGTACCTGTTGCCGGACCATTCTTTCTGGAATTCCTTGTAAGAGTTGAACCTTAATTATATATCTTTCTTGAATTTCATTGGAATTCAAAGTTCTGTCTTGTATTTCTTCTTGATTACATCTAATATAAGATTGATTAATCTATTAAAATTTCAGTTTAATTGATTGTATTATTCATTTCTAAGATTAGTTATTGGTTCATTTTTATACCTATTTATTACTGTTTTCTTTCTTTTTATATTTTAAAAATAAATTTTGTTTACTTTTTAATGAAAATTATATATCCTCATTTATTTTTTGATAAATGGGCTTCTTTGGTGGCTCAGCAGTAAAGAACCCACTTGCCAATCCAGGATACATGGGTTCAATCCCTGGGTAGGACAGTCCCTCGGAGAAGGAAGTGGAAACCCACTCCAGGACTCTTGCCTAGGAAATCCCATGGACAGAGGATCCTGGGGGGCTACAGTCCATGTGGTCACAAAGATTCAGACATGACTTAGCAACTGAGCAGCAATAGCTTTCTGAGCGCACGAAACACAGTTATTTTTAAGTACGTGTAGTCTTTTTTATAGAAGAATTTCCCATCTAGAGTGAATCATTGTGGCAATATTGATTTTGGTCGGGGGGGATATATTTCTAGGCCGTAACATGCCTGGCATCGTCTGGGTGTCGGTTTTGGAGAGAATCTGTCTGTCTGACCGTCGTTACGCCTGTAGCGCTTCTGTTTCTCTCTCCTCGCTGTGTTGCCGGTGTCTCTGGGTCCTCAATTAAGAGCTAAATCTTTAAGAAGTAGTTCAGAGGCTCAGTTGTGGGAAGATGTGGAGGCCACAGGAGCTCCCGTCCCTGGGCCGGCGGCGTTTCTGCTTAGA
>SJYB01004958.1:54504-129551 GCA_006408585.1 Antidorcas marsupialis
TCCCACGGTGGATGCAGGTGAATGAGAAAGACACACCATGTTTCTTATAGGCTTTTGCTCAGAACTGTGGGATCTCACGTTCTCCCAGTCTCCACCAGCCAAAGAAAATTGTCTGTCCAGGCCTGACGTCAGTGGATGGGGAGGTACGGTTTACCCAGAGTAGAGTCATGGTGAGGAGTGGAGGGAAAGAAAAATTTAAACAAACAGACTCACAGTTTGAATGACCTTCAGCTGAGTATAAAATCTGAGGTTGACGTTAGTTTTATCACCACGGTGTTTTGAAATTATCATCCGTTGTCTTCTAATATCTCCTGTTGATGATGAGAATTTCATGCTCAGTCTAATGATGTTTCAGTTACTTTTTCTTTCTTCTAGTGGTTTTAGAGGTGTCTTCTTTATTCCTGATCTGCATTTCCACTGTGAGTAGTTTAAATGTGGGTTTTCCCCTGCTCAGTGTATAAAATATTAATAACACTTATTAGTACCTGTTGCCGGACCATTCTTTCTGGAATTCCTTGTAAGAGTTGAACCTTGATTATATATCTTTCTTGAATTTCATTGGAATTCAAAGTTCTGTCTTGTATTTCTTCTTGATTACATCTAATATAAGATTGATTAATCTATTAAAATTTCAGTTTAATTGATTGTATTATTCATTTCTAAGATTAGTTATTGGTTCATTTTTATACCTATTTATTACTGTTTTCTTTCTTTTTATATTTTAAAAATAAATTTTGTTTACTTTTTAATGAAAATTATATATCCTCATTTATTTTTTGATAAATGGGCTTCTTTGGTGGCTCAGCAGTAAAGAACCCACTTGCCAATCCAGGATACATGGGTTCAGTCCCTGGGTAGGACAGTCCCTCGGAGAAGGAAGTGGAAACCCACTCCAGGACTCTTGCCTAGGAAATCCCATGGACAGAGGAGCCTGGGGGGCTACAGTCCATGTGGTCACAAAGATTCAGACATGACTTAGCAACCAAGCAGCAATAGCTTTCTGAGCGCACGAAACACAGTTATTTTTAAGTACGTGTAGTCNGAAAATTATATATCCTCATTTATTTTTTGATAAATGGGCTTCTTTGGTGGCTCAGCAGTAAAGAACCCACTTGCCAATCCAGGATACATGGGTTCAATCCCTGGGTAGGACAGTCCCTCGGAGAAGGAAGTGGAAACCCACTCCAGGACTCTTGCCTAGGAAATCCCATGGACAGAGGATCCTGGGGGGCTACAGTCCATGTGGTCACAAAGATTCAGACATGACTTAGCAACTGAGCAGCAATAGCTTTCTGAGCGCACGAAACACAGTTATTTTTAAGTACGTGTAGTCTTTTTTATAGAAGAATTTCCCATCTAGAGTGAATCATTGTGGCAATATTGATTTTGGTCGGGGGGGATATATTTCTAGGCCGTAACATGCCTGGCATCGTCTGGGTGTCGGTTTTGGAGAGAATCTGTCTGTCTGACCGTCGTTACGCCTGTAGCGCTTCTGTTTCTCTCTCCTCGCTGTGTTGCCGGTGTCTCTGGGTCCTCAATTAAGAGCTAAATCTTTAAGAAGTAGTTCAGAGGCTCAGTTGTGGGAAGATGTGGAGGCCACAGGAGCTCCCGTCCCTGGGCCGGCGGCGTTTCTGCTTAGACACTGCTGATGGGGCGCTGCATGTCTGCCTGTCTGCGGGCCCTGCAGTGTGGCCTCGGGCAGCATCTAGCAGTGTTGCTACCTTTGCACAGGTGGGAAGACCCTGCTCCATGCCCAGCTTTACCATTCAGCCTGACCCTGGCTTCCCTGGTGGTCCTGGGTGGGGAAGGTCCCTGGAGACGGGAATGGCTACCCACTCCATATTTCTTGCCTGGAGAATTCCATGGAAAGAGGAGCCTGGCGGGCTGTGGTCCGCAGGGTCACAAAGAGCTGGGCAAGACTGAGCGACTGAGCAGGCCGGTTCTACACAAGCCAAACTCCTAGTGGCTGCCTTCCTGCCAGCCCGCTGCCCGCAGACCCAGGGATTCAGCCTTGCTCGCTGCTGCACCATTCTGCTGTTTCTGGTTCACAAAACAAGATTCATCTCACTTCTGACGATGATGAAATCATCTCACTTCTGAGCGCTGGAATCTCTATTCTCATCTTTTTATGTTTCCTCCATTATTGCTCTGTTTTTGGACCAAAAGGGATGCATGAAAGCGTGGAGTTGCGATGCCAGCTCGACAAAAATTAAGGTCGTTTGATCTTTACTACTAACTGGACTGGATGGTTCCTGTGTCTGGAGATTAATCTTTGCAAAGATATGAGAACAAAGCTAAACTGCATGAAACCAGCTTGTACGTATTTAACTCAAAGCTGAATATCTCACAATACATTAGGGAAGCTGGTGCCAAGTTATGCTTTGAAGAGATGGGACACAGTTGCTATTTGTTTAACCACAAAGAACTTTAGGATACAGCACTAAGCTGCACGTCTGTAGTCGTTTGAAGAGAGAATGGATGAGAGCTGCAAAGTTTAGAAATAATTATAGGCACAAACACCCGGTTATAAACTAAATAGGCCACGGGGAGGTATTGTACAGAATGGCAGCTGCAGTTCCTAACATTGAGTTGTGTGTGTGAACGTTGCTAAGAGAGTATGTCTTAAAAGTTCTCATCGCAAGGAAAACACATTTGTAAGTATGTGTGGTGACGAATGTTAAGTGTTTTTGCTGTGACGGTCATTTTGCACCATACACAAATGTCTAATCATTACGTTGTGCACTTAAAACCTAATATCATGCTATATATCAATTAAAATTAATCCTGAGATTGCTTACATTATATTAATACATCTTCATAGCTAAGGAAATAATACTTGGCCCACAGAATCGCAAAATCTTCCATTCTGCAAGAGCTAATGTGGAGGCTTTTTACTAGATTCCTGAATTGTCCTATCCAATCATGGTCTCAGATTTCCCTTCTGATAATTTCATCTCCCAAGGAACAGAAGACATGAAAAGAATACTTCACAGGACAAGAGGGAATTTATAGTAGAAATAGATATGACCCAAGAATTTGAAGGAGCTGTCCTCTCAGTGTGAACTTGTTATAGCTGGTGGGGGAATTGGAGACATCAGCGAGGGCACTAATAAAGGAGATTTCAGACACATTCAGAGGGAAGACGGGAGGCCTGATTCCACTGCCTGAAAATGAGGAGGGACGGAAGCCCAGGGGGATTGGCCAACCATTACAAAATGCAACTCGATTGGGTCATCGTGAGTTAATCTAATGAGAAAAAAAATGCAACTAAAACCTCAGACTCTCTTCACTGAGGTCAGCTTTGATGAGGACCCAGAATCTGGAGAGATGGTTCTCACCCTTAGAGAGGAAGGCTCGGAGCAGGTGTTACGAGACGTTGAGATTCTGTGAATACACCAGGAGACGAGCGACTTGATGAGCTAGGGGTTGACAGAGTGCTCAGGAAAGACATCTCAGTCATGACCTTCCAGCCTGGAGGATGTTTCAGGGATGCTCAGGGCTCCTGCTTGGGCCGCTGATGAGATATCATCGTACAAAGAGGCCCAATTCCTATCTTCACTCAAAGGAGCAGTCTTTAGACAAAAGGGCACCTTGTCCTCAGTGAATATGGAGTAGATTGTTCAGAAAATGAGAGGTGGTTGTCCAGGGGCCCCGATGACCACTAGGGAGAACTGGCAAATGAGCTCCCTGAGCCAGGGTTGGTGATACTGGGAGGCTGATGGGGGTCAAGCCCAGCACCAGGGAGCTGGTAAAACAGCGAGTCACTCCAGCTCCCCAGAAGATGCAGGAGAGAGAGAAGGCTTCCCGCACGTCTGTGAGCCTGACGCTAATTGTGGACAAGGTTTAAGGAGGTATTCTTAAAGAGCTGCTTTGTACACTCGTAGGGAAGGGAACAGTCTTCATGGGAACACACCTGAGGTCACTGAGAACACGTTTTGTCAATGAAATCTTCCCTTGCTCCGGCAGGCTTGCCAGCTGGAAAGGCAGAGAAAGCAGTGGCATCGACCTCGGAGAGAGACCGGAGCCGACCCAGGCATGCCCCTGCCGGCTGTGTTCCTGGCCTGGGCAGCAGGCAGGGTCACTGTCTGGCCTGACAGCTCGAGAAGCCGGTGCTGCCTACACTGAGATCTTTCCTTGCCCACCCAAACCGCTTTTTAAAAACCGTTTGTTTGTTTTGGCCACGCTGGGTCTTGGCTGCAGCGCACAGGCCTCTCTGTCTTTGTTTGGTCTGTGGAATCCTTAGCTCCAGCATTTGAACTCTTAGCTGTGGGCATGTGGACTCTGCTTCCCTGACCAGGGATCAAACCTGGGCCTCCTGCGCTGGCAGCTCAGGGTCTTGGGCTCTGGCCCACCCGAACCTCTTTGATTCTTCCAGATGCTTCTACGTGTGGAATATTCAGTTCTGAGCTTCACGAATTCGGAGGCCGTGCTCCTCTTCAGGCACAGCTCTTGGACCGAGTATGAGAAAGAACAGATTTATTTAGAAACCCTGCTTCCTGTGCCGTGTGTCTGCAGGTGAAGCCTAGAGCTTGAGGAGCAGGCACGCACACCACATGGATTCACGTGGCACTCACGCTCAACTAGAGTTTGCTCTTAAGACACTGCATTTTAGCCACAAATACTTGTAGAAACACCACCTGACTAGTTCTCTGAGGTCTGCACCATTGCTCTGAGAGCAGCTGGTTTAAGGAAAGAGAGGTCTCTGCAGGGCTGCCCCAGACGCACGTCTGCACAGCATGGACAGGACTTTCCACTGGAGGTTGCCATGGAGCCAGGCTTCCTTAGAAACTTGCTGGACACAAGGATGGCTCTCTGAGATGGGCCTTAGTTATTAAAAAAAAAAATAGTACACAGTGTTCAGAAGAGAAAGATCTGTTTTGGATTCTCTGAGGACTTTGCACCCAGACAACTGAAGAGAATGTTAACTGACAAATTCATCCCCATCTCTTCTGTATTTATGAATCTGCAGATGTCCTCCTCTGCTCAGCCAAGACCACAGGCTCACTTCTGAATTTTGTGTGTGTGTGGTTGACTTAGAGGATGCTGAGACCCAAGGGGAGGAATTTCAGGAACAATCCCTCACCCGCTCACTTGCCCGATAGATAGCTCCCCAGATTCATCGCCAGGAGCTGCCATGTACAGAAAAGGAGGGGGATTCGGGGCTGGGCCCACAGACTCCCTGCTCACACCCTCCTGTGGGACAGGGCCAGAGGAAAGCGTCTCCAGGAAGTCTGGGGCAACGAGAAGAAACTCAGCAGCCTCCTGGGCCGGGGGTGCCATGCGCGAGGCTCAGCTGAGCGGCTGGCCATGCAGAGAGCCTGGGCAGTGCCCGTGGCAAAGCGCGCTGCTGGCAGGATGAGCGCACGTGAACGTTAGGCTGGCGTCTGCGTGGAAAGGGGCCCGATGCCCTCTCGTCTGGAGAATGTGCTGCAGCCCGACCCTTTCTTTGTACCTCCTGGCATCTGAGATGGTGTCTTGACTGGGAATCTCCCAGAAGCCGCCTCTGAGACCAAGATCCCAGGCAGCGGGGTGAGGGGGTGAGACAGACGAAGGAGGGCTCTGATGACGTGTGCGTACCAAGTCGTGCCCTCAGTCCTGTCTGCCTCTGTGTGGCCCCATGGACTGAAGCCCGCCAGGCTCCTCTGTCTGTGGGATTCTCCAGGCAGGAATTCTGGAGTGGGTTGCCATGCCTTCCTCCAGGGGATCCTCCCAATCCAGGGATCGAACCTGATGAGGTGATGATTGAATTGACCTGATGATACGGTATCAGGCCACCTGTCACCGGGGGTAAAGGAGATTAATCCTGTGGGAAAGTTCTGGAAGACCACATAAAACACTTGCCCCAGAGCCAGGTCCAAGGAGCTGAGTATTCACGGCCTCATTGCTGTGAATCCTGGTTGGAGGCAGCTCCCAGTGAGGGATAAGGCCCAGCACTTCAGTCCTGCCCCGGGGCTGAGTTTGGTCCAGGGTGTGTGGGTTAAGAACCAACAGCACCCCGTCTGCCACCGGTGGGCTGGTGACCCCAGGGTGGCCCTGGGTCTCCTCTGCCTCTGAGCATTGTACGGTGCAGGGACTGGCTAGGTGTCTTCACCTGTATCCTGGGAGCGTCCTCTTTGGGCCTCGACCTTCTCTGCAGGTAGGACTATGAGGTCACCAGGTCTAGTTCATCAGCAGAAAGAGAGTTCTCTTTGGTCGCCACACAGGCACATCACTGATACCCCACCTTGAAGGACTCACTCACCCAAATCCCCTGGGGCCTGCCTGTGTGCCGGCTGGCCCTGGGGGGATCACAGTCAAGGCTCTGCCATCCCAGGTTCGCAACACACGGGGAGTGAGGTCTCAAGTAACCATGTTCCAAGCAGGCTGTGGTCCTTGCTCCAGCGATGCTGAGGCTGACCTGTCTTGTGGAGAGCAACGGGCTTCAGGCATTTTCATTCTTGCCTTCATTGGGCCTCTGTCGTGTGCCACTCCCTGAGGATGCAGAAATGGGAAACAGATGCAGGCCCAAAAAGTGCAGAGAAGGAACACTCTCAGGGCAGAGGAGTGCTTTGGGAGATCACTGGACTGCGGAGCAGGAAGGACATTTCGGGAGGTGGGGGTGGTGGACGGAGGGCAGGGGAGGCTTCCCAGAGGAGGTGGTCCTGGAGCAGCTCTGAGAAGACTTAACTCCGGCATACTTCACACGAGAAAACAGCACAGCCTCTTACGGCAGAGTTGCTAATAAAAAGCGTGTTAATTATCCCATAAAATTGATGGCAGGGGAGGCACATGATATAACATGATACAACAGCGTCTTCGCCAGCGCTTCTGAAAACGTCGCTGCTAAGTCATCCAAGCACCTAAGCTGAAACCGCAGGAGCTGTTTTTCTCTCATGCCACCCTCCTGACCCCACTGTAACCGATCGGTTTCACAGTCCTGTCTGCTCCTAGACCTCTGTGAGCTCCATCCACGCGCTCATCCCTTCCTGCCGCTGCCCTGGTCCAGACAACCACTCTCTCTCACTGGGATCATCCCAGCCCTCCCGGCTCGCCTCCTTCTCTGGCTCTGACCTGCTTCAGACCTTTGTCTTCTTCCTGAATTTTCTAACAGTTAAGCCTTCCTGGGACTCAGGCTTTCAGGGTCAAAGCAGTAAGGAACCACTGATGCCCAGACACACGTGTTCCCTCTGCCAGGCTTAAATAAGAGCTGCCTTCAAGCACCTGGCTCCCTTTGGGATACAGGAATTACACACACAGACACACACAAGTAAACACACACAGGCTCATGAAACTTGTGGAAATTCTTAGAATCACGCTCATCTTGTCAGATTTTGCAAGGTGAAATTTCAAACCATATCTCCTTCCTTAAGGCTGAAGCGTAAAGGCTCACAGGAATAGACTTTTATGTAAGAGTTGGTGCCTACTTCCAGCAGAATTATGAGGCCATTAAATTGGCTTATAGGGTATTATTTCTGTATTTCTAAGCCTGACAAGGACTGATGGGTGGATATGTACCTTAAATGAAGGATAATTAAAGAGATAATTAAACTGTTTTAATCTTACCCTGAATTTGAACTCAATAGCTTTTTTGGTTCACAATGTAGGCAGACTCAACAGGGGGTGAGAAATTCCTTGCCTTCCTCTCTGAACTTCTATTTCAGACAATTACCTGAGTTCGCGTTGGTGATCTATTTCCTTTTAGCAACAGATTAGTAATCAAAAGTTGAGGGCTTTCAATTTGCAGATGCTTTGAAAGGCTGGGGACACAGAGTCTATGAGATGCAGTCCCCCTGGGACAGCATCGTGGTATCACTGGTGCTGGAAGAGCTGAAAGTGCGTTCAGGGTGTCAGCAGGGAAAGGAGGGGAAGAGAAGACCACAGCGGAGGGAGAGAGGGACAAAGCCGGTGAGGCCAGTGCCCTGGGTGCTCCTGCGCTTTCGAGTATTCTAAGGGGACTGAGACATCACTGAGAATGTCGCATTCTGAAGGGAGGTATTTGTGGGCTCACGTGTGTGCCTGTGGGAACATCCATACCTCTGCACAGAGATGTGTGTGTGGAAACCAGGGGAGAGGGGTGCAGCTGGCAGAGCAGGCACAGAGGAGCCAGGAAGAGCCCGAGCTCTAGCCAGCGTGCAGCACAGCCACCCAGGAAACCCCACCCACTGCCTGCGCCCCAGCCCAGCAGGTGTGGGAAGCTGCCCAGGGAGCCCACAGAGCCCCCAGGCTTCACCTGTGCCTGAGTTAGACCCACTCCTCTCCACCAGGGAGGAGACTGTGGAGCAGAGCTGGGACACTTTGGAGCTCCCCTGTGGCTCAGCTGGTGAAGAATCCGCCTGCAGTGCGGGAGACCGGGGTTCGATACCTGGGTTGGGAAGATCCCTTGGGGAAGGGAAAGGCTACCCACTCCAGTATTCTGGCCTGGAGAATCCCATGGACTACACAGTCCATGGGGTCACTCACCGAGTGACTTTCACTTTCAAGGATGCTTTGGCAACAGCTCTGACCTTGGTCTTGGGTCCCCTGGAAACCAGCTCTCTATGAGAGGATACAAGCCCTGCCTTGGGGGGAACATTAAGCATTCAGCGCTCGGTGCCTCTGAACAACTCAGACAACCCAGCACTTTGGTGCTGTGGCTTCTCCAGCAGCCAGCTCAAGAGTTAAGTTTCCGTGATGTTTATGAGCCATTGGTTGAGCTGAATTCCTAGGAGAAAGGTTAGCTCTGTTCTAGAACCAGATTTAAGACTAGGTTCACGAGAACAAATGACAGCCATCAGATACTATATGAAACTCTCAAAAATGAGCCAAGGATGATGCAGCTATCATCTTGGGCGATGCTCAGACCTGGAACAGGGCCGTGGGCAGACTTAGGATGGGACCGTGCTGGTCACTGATCTGAGCCCTTCATCCGATCACCCAGGATTGGTGGGTGCCCACCTGTACGATCTGTGATGGAGAGACATCAGCAGCCCCACCCCTCATAGACCTCAGAGGTGCCAGCTGGATACAGACCTTAGGCGTGTGTGCGGACACATCAGTGCTTAATTGCAAACTGTGGTCGGTGCTGAGAAGACGAGAATGGCAAAAGGAAAAACAGGGAGGGGTCATTTAACTCAGCTTGAAGGGTTAGGGAAAACGAACCTGGAGAGATTCCAGTGCAGCTGAAATGAGCAAAGTTTCCCAGTGGGATGGGAGCGGGGGAAACGTGCAAGACAGCGGGCAATGTGTGAAGCATTGAGGCTGGGAGGGGCTGGGTGGACGGGCAGGCAGGGAGGGGCTGGGGAGGGGCTGGGGAGGNAGCGGAATGCTGAGCTGACGCCTGCCGAGGGTGGCTGACCCTCTGCCTCCAGCCCATCACCCACGGTGCCGTGGGGGCTGCATTTGGGCAGAGAGGAGGCAGCACAGGGAGGGGCCCCTGGTCGTGCGTGACCCCTGGTCTCGTGTGTGACCCCAGTCATGTGTATGCCCCCTGGTTGTGCGTGTGACTTCCGATCATGTGTGTGACCCTGGTCATGTGTGTGACCCCAGTCATGTGTGACCCCCGGTCGTGTGTGACCCCCGGTTGTGTGTGACCCCAGTCATCTGTGTGACCCTGGTCATGTGTGACCCCTGGTCGTGTGTGTGACCCCCGGTCGTGTGTGTGCCCCCGGTCGTGTGTGACCCCTGGTCGTGTGTGTGATCCCTGGTCATGTGTGTGATCCCCAGTTGTGTGTGTGCCCCCCAGTCGTGTGTGACCCCTGGTCTCGTGTGTGACCCCTGGTCATGTGTGTGACCCCCGGTCGTGTGTGACCCCTGGTCGTGTGTGTGCCCCCTGGTCACACATGTTTCCCACTGTTTGTGCATGTGCCCCACGGTGTGTTAACCCCACACGTCCGGGTCCTGTGTGGACGGGGGCTGGGTGGTCCTGGGACTTTCACATCCTACCTGGCAGAGCTGGGAGGAGCAGCTCATGCTGCCTGCTGAGCATGGAGCTCCGAAAGCTGCCCGCTCAGCGAGGGGCGGAGCAGACGTCAGATGAGCCCGGGGCTTTTGAAGAGGAGCGGAGGGGGTCTGATGTTCCCCCGAGATGCCGGCTCCACACACAGAAGGAGAGGTATAGCCACGTGAGGCACTCCGCGCCCTGCTGGCCTCACCGGCGGCTGCCCTTGGCCCTGCCTGGCCCGCGGTGCCCGGCCGCCTGCCCGCTTCCCGCTCGTGGAGCTCACGGGGCTCTTCCCGCTCCGGGCCTCGGTGTGTGCGTTTGTGCTGTGCTCATTCTCGGAGGGCCTCAGGCCGACTCGTCCACCAGGTTGAGGGNCACACGTCCGGGTCCTGTGTGGACGGGGGCTGGGTGGTCCTGGGACTTTCACATCCTACCTGGCAGAGCTGGGAGGAGCAGCTCATGCTGCCTGCTGAGCATGGAGCTCCGAAAGCTGCCCGCTCAGCGAGGGGCGGAGCAGACGTCAGATGAGCCCGGGGCTTTTGAAGAGGAGCGGAGGGGGTCTGATGTTCCCCCGAGATGCCGGCTCCACACACAGAAGGAGAGGTATAGCCACGTGAGGCACTCCGCGCCCTGCTGGCCTCACCGGCGGCTGCCCTTGGCCCTGCCTGGCCCGCGGTGCCCGGCCGCCTGCCCGCTTCCCGCTCGTGGAGCTCACGGGGCTCTTCCCGCTCCGGGCCTCGGTGTGTGCGTTTGTGCTGTGCTCATTCTCGGAGGGCCTCAGGCCGACTCGTCCACCAGGTTGAGGGATAAGTAGCCCCTCCTCAGAAGGCCTCCCTGATGACCCCCTGGGGCCATCTTGCTCCCCTCTCATCAGACTTCAGGTCCACCCAAGTTTCCAGTGCCAGGCCAGGGCTGGCCTGACCTTCTGCCCTGGGACCCAGCACCCAGGTGAGGTGGATACAGGCCCCGAGCCTGGTGACTGCATGCTTTCAGTTAGAGAAAGTGTACTTTAAGAATCGCTTTGTTTGTTCTAATACAAGAATGCTTTATTGACTCCTGGTGAGGTCTGTAAATCATCTTGATGACCAGACATCTCAGTCTGTAAAATTGGATATCTCATAAATTCATAAGAAGTCAGGACAAGTGGAACACAGAAGAATCAGCAGACCGGGAAACTGTGACAGACACATCTCCAGTTCCTCGAGATCCCTGGGCTACGATTCCGTCAGAAAAATCCAAAGGAATCGCCACCTCCTCCCCCATCACATCACTTGGCGGAAGCAGTGATTTTCTGTAAATGGAGGTTTCTGGTTCCCTTAAACAAGCTTCAATTCATACGAAAGTGGGAGAAACACTTCTCTGAACTTGTCAGTTTGAACATCCAAGTTGTGGGAACATCCCTGTCCCCAAAAAACCTCTATCACTCTACACTGTCTTTTGGGGCCACAGGAATATTCTGAAGAGATGTCAAAGTGTGGTCCTGAAGAAATGAGGCCCCGATGGCTCGTGTCAGCTGGACACTGAGAGTCGGAGGCGCAGAAGCAGAGGTCCAGAGCCTCAGTGTCTAAGCATAGGCAGCCCCTTCTGAAAGCCCTCTTCCAGGATAATTGAGGGCAGTGACGTCACCTGGATGGGGCTCCAGAGAGCAGAGCATCTTCAGACGGGGTGCTGAGGGTGTGGACGTGCCCCTTGCTCCTGGCTGCCTTCAGGGCTGCAGCAAACACCGCCTCGGATGATGCCACCTCTCCTCCGGGGCCGCAGAGCTGTCCATGGTCCTGCTTCCCCATCCGGCCTCCCTCTGCCCCAGGACCAGCCTTTCCCGGAGCCTCTGATGATCCTGCAGCCTCGATGACCCGCCCCGGTGAAACCCTGCTCTGGGCCCAGGCCTGCAGCTGGTGTGAGCATGGAGCAGGCACACCTGCGTACACTCTGAGCTCCTCGCTGCCTGGCTGGCGCCACCGCTGCGTCGCTTCTGTCTGCCCCTCCACATGGTGAGCGTGCTGAACGCACAGGCGGCCCAGGGTCTTCGAGGGGCTGCAGGAGATAATGGGCACGCGGCGCACGCTCAGCACTGGTGTGTGAGCCCCGCACGTCTGTGACGAAAGCTGCGATTGTTTTGGACAAAGTGCCAGCTCCGAAGGAGTCCACGCCTGGCTCTGCACTCACTTGCCTTGCCTGGTATCCCTGGACAAGCCCCGCAGCCACCGTTGCTTCTCTGGGGATTCGGGGATGTGCTGAGAGTCAGTGAAGGGGACAGTGCTGTGTGTGGGACAGCTCCATTCCACCGCCTCTGGCACTCATCTCTTTCATGAACCCCCCCCACCCACGCCACCACGCCCACGTGCTCCCATTTCAAAACCTATTGCCAAGGGAACCAGTCGAACCTGTTAAAAGACCTATTTAGATCACCAATAGAATCTTGAATATTATTCAAACTAATAATGGTCTGGACAGGAGAACATGTCCTGTTATTATTAATTTAGGAGACCACAGCTTCCTTAGCGACGAGCACAACAACTGAAAAACAAACCAGTTGGAAGCATTCCTGCAGAGGGGCACTACACCAGGCTGTCCTTGGGGTGCAAATAACGAATTTCTGTGGAGAAAATGAGTCTCTTTTCTTCACATTGCTGTTAGCCAGACACCCTCTTTCTCTCAGCTGATGCCATCCCAGAAACTACCAGTGCCTTGGAGGAAATGCAGCTAAGATCCATTTATACAAACTCTGTCTTCCAGAATTTCCTTTGAGTCCACTTTTACCCTCATACTATGTCTAGGACTATCAAATTCTTTATGATGGATAGAAATGAGGAGTCATCTTGGTTAATGGCTCAGAAATTTCAAATATCTTAATTTTGAATTAATGCTAGAGTAAACACCCAATTACTCTCCTCAGACATATTTATTAAATGAATCCCCGTGAGTCCAGCTTGGATCAGATGATAGTCCTAATACTTGGGCTGCCCTCATAATTAATCAATACATAGCCTCATTCTAAGTGGCAGATAGATAAACACATACAGTTTTAAGCATCACAAAGCCTGAGGGTATTTGCTATTTTTCTCAGTAACCATGTTTTTCTTTTTTCCCCTGATGCCCAGTCTCTGTTTTCTAAATCAGTAAAAACTTATTGAAAATGACTTGGGGGTTTGCAAAAAACTAATTGAAATAATGCTTTATGGAATGACAACATTATAGAAAGTCAGTAATGATAAAAAAAAGTCACAGACAAACGACCATGTCTCACAACATCTCTGTGTATCCATTGTCTATTTTTAAATTGTTAATCAAAGCCACTGACTTAATGCCTATGGGGAGATAGGGAAAAAATCTTTAAACCCCCAAAGCTTCTAAAATTATTCACTGTGCTTACTGCTTTGCTTCTGAAGGGAGATTATCCCCTGTAATTGGAAATGTTCTATTATTTGTGTCTGAAATGTTGGAAAGGACAAGTTGGGGCTGAACCACTATTAATAGCCCACTGCTGGGGATGTAATAAAACACTATTCTGTACGAAGGCTATTCATCGCCGGGCATGCAAAGCCTGTCATTTTCATTAATCATGACCCCAACCTGCAGCACAAATGGTCTGGGCCCCGTTTGTATTTTATCAAGTGTTTCATGATTTCAGCCTCTCTCTTATTTAAGGCAACATTGCTGTTTCTTCAGAGATGTTACCCAGAACACTGGGTTATGACGTCTCCACAGCCAGCACCCAGAGCCCAGCCACCTTGCCAGGGTGTGTTTTGATGCTGAAAGTTGATCTTGGCTGGCTTCAGCAAACACAGCCACAGGAGTGTGGTGTCCTTCCAGGGGAGGATACAAAGAAGTGACGAGGCTCCCAAGTGCCCGATTCTGGAGCTGAATTTTCTTTGGCCTTATGGTTATACCTAGTTATACCTAGCATCACACTGGAGAAGGCAATGGCACCCTACACCAGTACTCTTGCCTGGAAAATCCCAGGGATGGAGGAGCCTGGTGGGCTGCAGTCCATGGGGTGGCTAAGAGTCAGACTCGACTGAGCGACTTCACTTTCACATTTCACTTTCATGCATTGGAGAAGAAATAGCAACCCACTCCAGTGTTCTTGCCTGGAGAATCCCAAGGACGGGGGAGCCTGGTGGGCTGCTGTCTATGGGGTCACAGAGTCGGACATGACTGAAGTGACTTAGCAGCAGCAGCAGCATCACACCAGTCCCCAAGAAGGTTTTTGTCTCCAGGAACTTGAGCATAACTTTGCATCTCAATGGCAATTCATTGTTAGCATGACCACATAACGTGGCTCCCAGAATCTGGAAGCAACAGATGAGATTCAGAGGAAACATCAGGATTTGTAGGAACTGGAGCCAGACTTCTAAGAAGCACAGAAAAGCCTGGAGTGACAGGTTAGCTCTGAGGAGCAGGGGATCCACGTTCCCTGGAGGCTGAGCCCCAGGTCTCCAGTCTCCACTTCTTCCAGCCTCAGTCTTCTGGTCTGTAAATTGGATGTCACAAGTTCAGCTCCTAAGGGGTGGTTGAGACAAATGCAGGAAGCTGTCTGTGAAGGCTCAGTGCAGCCCCAGCAGGCACTCAGATCATCTTAGCTGTAATTTCCAAATGGGATCAAAAGAACCATCATTCTTTTTCTTCTTCTTTTAAAGTCAGACAAAATCTGTGTAGCAGCAACACTGTATGCAAGGCAGATCTCAGAAGGTCTGCCCTCCCTCCTTCTCTTCCCCTGGAAATCAGTCAGTGATTTCCACCCTGGGTTTGGAGAGGGAAGGAAACTTGCCCACGATTTCTGGATGGAATCTCCCGGCCGTGTGGGACCTGAGTCCTTACCTGAGGCACAGCTACGGTCCCCACGGGCACTCTCATGGGCCCACGCCTGTCTTTGTAGGTGCAGGACCCCTGCCTCCCCTGCCGTCCTGAGACCCAGGCCCCCGTGGGTGCATCAGCTGAGGGCCAGCCCACACTGAGGGCTCCTCACCTGCAGCCACCAGCCAGGCAGCGCGGACCAGCATGGGGAGCCCATGCCATTGGACGGGTAGTCCAGCCCCCAACCCCACCCGTAAATGAAGTCAGGGCTGGCTTCCTGCTGTGGTCCCTGCCCACCAAGCAGAGGTGACTGGATGAGATGCTCACTTGTCTCTTCCGTAAAGCCGCCCTTGCCGACTGCACCTGGGATGCAAATCACAGTGCAGCTTGAGTACAAGGGAAAATAATCCTTCCCTGGTGACGTGGCATTTTCCCTTGAATCAGACAGGAAGAATGACTCCCCTTTGAGTCGTCAAGGCCAACAAACACAGCTCTAAATTTAATATTCAAATTTAGCAACTGTGNGCCGCCCTTGCCGACTGCACCTGGGATGCAAATCACAGTGCAGCTTGAGTACAAGGGAAAATAATCCTTCCCTGGTGACGTGGCATTTTCCCTTGAATCAGACAGGAAGAATGACTCCCCTTTGAGTCGTCAAGGCCAACAAACACAGCTCTAAATTTAATATTCAAATTTAGCAACTGTGGAGATGTATTTTGCTATAATTATCCCATTCTTTCCCCACACTGCAATTGCCTTATTTTAAAGAACCACACACACACACACACACACACACACACACACACACACATTTTTCTTTTGCAAATGCTTTATTTACATAACTTTCATGCCATATGATGAATTTAAACGTACAGTCATAGGTATGTGCAAACATGGCTGGCATAGTTAATTTTAGATCATTTTCTTTACTCCAAAAAGAAACGCACACTCCTTGGTCATCGCCCCCTCCCTCCACCATCCCTCCACCGGCCTAGGTGGCCGCTCGTCTTCTTGTCTCTGTAACATCTCCCTCTTCCGGACGTCTCGTGTCAAGGGGAGCCCGCAGCGCGTGGTCCTCTCTGGCTTCTCCCCAGGCTCCTGTCTGCTGGCCGCTCTCTCTCCAGCACCCTCCTTGTCTCTCCCTCACTCTCACCAGGTTAACTCAGACCANTTTCCCTTGAATCAGACAGGAAGAATGACTCCCCTTTGAGTCGTCAAGGCCAACAAACACAGCTCTAAATTTAATATTCAAATTTAGCAACTGTGAAGATGTATTTTGATATAATTATCCCATTCTTTCCCCACACTGCAATTGCCTTATTTTAAAGAACCACACACACACACACATTTTTCTTTTGTAAATGCTTTATTTACATAACTTTCATGCCATATGATGAATTTAAATGTACAGTCATAGGTATGTGCAAACATGGCTGGCACAGTTAATTTTAGATCATTTTCTTTACTCCAAAAAGAAACGCACACTCCTTGGTCATCGCCCCCTCCCTCCACCACCCCTCCGCCGGCCTAGGTGGCCGCTCGTCTTCCTGTCTCTGTAACATCTCCCTCTTCCGGACGTCTGGTGTCAACGGGAGCCCGCAGCGCGTGGTCCTCTGTGGCGGGCTTGCTTCACCTGGTCTCGTGTCTCCAAGGTCCGCCCACGCCGTATCAGTGGTTCCCCCCTCTTAGCCTGAACGCTGTCCCGCTGTTTGGAGAGATCACGTTTTGTCTACCTGTTTGTAGTCGATGAGCACCGGGGCTGTTTCTGCCTTTGGGCTGTTACAAATCACGCCGCTGTGGGCGTCCTCCTGATCAGATGCCCGCCGTGTCTCTCGTGCCGTGACGTTCCTCTCGCCTTCTGGCCCCACTGTCCCGGAGGCTGGTCTGAAGGGACCGAATCAGCGGCTTCTTGTTGGTCTCAGCCAAAGGGAGGCCTGAGGGCAGGAGAAGCCGTGGGGGCGTGCACCTCTCTGGCTTCTCCCCAGGCTCCTGTCTGCTGGCCGCTCTCTCTCCAGCACCCTCCTTGTCTCTCCCTCACTCTCACCAGGTTAACTCAGACCAAAAGGCACGGTACTATATTGCTGCTTGCTTGTTTCACCTCTTCTTCTCTTTTTAATGTAAACTTTTAGTCTTGTACTGGGGGTCTAGCCGATNCTCTCTGGCTTCTCCCCAGGCTCCTGTCTGCTGGCCGCTCTCTCTCCAGCACCCTCCTTGTCTCTCCCTCACTCTCACCAGGTTAACTCAGACCAAAAGGCACGGTACTATATTGCTGCTTGCTTGTTTCACCTCTTCTTCTCTTTTTAATGTAAACTTTTAGTCTTGTACTGGGGGTCTAGCCCATGAACAACGTGGTGATAGCTTCAGGTGAACAGCGCCGGGATTCAGCCACACACACGTGTCCATTCTCCCCCAAACTCCCCTCCCATCCAGGCTGCCACACAGCATTGCACAGAGTTCCCTGTGCTGGACAGCAGCAGGTCCTCGCTGGCTGTCCACTTTAAATACAGCCGTGTGCACATGTCCATCCCAGACCTCCTCTCCTGTCCTCCCGTCCTCCAAGTCTGCGAGGCTCTTTCTGTTTCATACCTTCATTTGTATCATCTCCTTCTAGATTCTACACACAAGGGAGGTCATGCGCCGCTTCTCCTGTGTCTGACTCGCCTCACTCTGTGCGACACTCTGGGTCCATCCGTGTTGCTGTTTTTCCACCTCTTCCTGACCCACGAGGGCAGGGGCCTGCTGCTCCCTCTCTCTGCTGCAGTGGGTGCTGGGAACATAAGCGGCACGCACCCCGGTGTCTCTTGGGCGTCGACCATACATCTCTCTCTTATGGATGCGCTTAGAGAACTGGAATCATCAAGATTAAACGTTTCCTTCATTTAGTCATCATTGTCCCTAAAATTTACTTGGCGTATTTGCCCCTGGATTAAATTCCCATTCAATCATACACCCTCCTTTTATTTGGAGAAGTACATTTTTAACTGGTTGCCTGTACCTCAGCAAAATGCCCTGACCTTAGAGAAAGCATAAAGATTCTGGTTCCTCTGTGATTGAACCTCAGTCACTACCCCTCATGTTCTGAAATTGTTAGTCATTTTAAACGCTTTTCACCTATCTTTGTTGTTGTTTAGTTGCTCAGCTGTGTCCAACTGTTTTGCGACCCCACTGACTGTAGCCCGTCAGGCTCCTCTGTCCATGATTTTCTCCAGGCAGAATACTGGAGTGGATTCTCATTTCCATCTCCAGGGATCTTCCGGGCCCAGGGATCAAACCCATGTCTCTTGCATTGCAGAGGGGTTCTTCACCACTGAACTACCGGGGAAGTTCTTTTACCTATATGCTTATCTCCAAAATGGGCCTTCAAAAAATGCCAGGCTTCACAGCAGTTAAATGGTAGGTTTTCTCCCTGTGGTCATGGACACCATGAAAATCAGATATTATATACTAAGGATTTCTTGCCCATGAACAAACAGATCCGAGTTTAATCTCATTTTTATGGACATTTCTTCATAATACCAGTAACAGGGGGCAGGACACAGGTATCCAAAGTCCCCATTCAAGGGAAGTCAGTCCCTTGTAACAAAGGAAGCCCCGCCCCCATAACGGGGGAAGCCCCGCCCCCATAACGGGGGAAGTCCCGCCCCTTTCACAAGGGAAGTCCCGCCCCTTTCGGAAGGGAAGTCCCGCCCCTTTCGGAAGGGAAGTCCCGCCCCGAGGGCGCAGGTGATGCCCAGGCCCCCGCAGGCGTGCCCTGTACCCCGTGGTCCCGACTGGACCTCAGCGTCCCGTCCTGGCTTTGCAGCGCGGCCCAGGGAGCAAGAAGCACCTTCCGGGCAGTAAGAGAGGCTCCTGCAGCCCTGAGCTGCGCGGCCCCTCGCGCCTCCCGCTCTCCTCCGCTCGCCGGTCTTCGCCCGTTCACCTCACGCCTAACGGAAGCTTTCCAGGTGAAGTCGGTGATGCGAGTGTCCTTTCTCTCCCGCTGCCTTTTTGGGCTTTCAGCTCCACCGGTTTCAGCGTCTGGGATGCTGTCTTCCTCTTAGACGGTCCTGCAGGAACAGTGGAGATCCTCCTGCCAGTGCTGGGGGGACGCGCGGGTCCCTTCGTGCCAGGCCCGGCGCTCAGCTTCTCAGGAGGGAGGCGGCCCCTCCCGGGGGTCCGGAGGCTGCAGGGCCCGGCTCTCGGGGGTCCCTGATGCTCCCTCGCGAGAGGGCGCGGCCTGAAGCTGACGGCCGCTCAGGGTTCCTGCCCCTGCGGTGTGTTTCCTGCCCGCCTCTCTCCCCCAGACCCTGCTTACCTGTACCAGCATGCTTGCCTGCCCGGAGCCCGCTCCCCTGCCTGGACAGCGCTCCACCCAGCAGCGCCTAGACTACATCCACCGANGGAACAGTGGAGATCCTCCTGCCAGTGCTGGGGGACGCGCGGGTCCCTTCGTGCCAGGCCCGGCGCTCAGCTTCTCAGGAGGGAGGCGGCCCCTCCCGGGGGTCCGGAGGCTGCAGGGCCCGGCTCTCGGGGGTCCCTGATGCTCCCTCGCGAGAGGGCGCGGCCTGAAGCTGACGGCCGCTCAGGGTTCCTGCCCCTGCGGTGTGTTTCCTGCCCGCCTCTCTCCCCCAGACCCTGCTTACCTGTACCAGCATGCTTGCCTGCCCGGAGCCCGCTCCCCTGCCTGGACAGCGCTCCACCCAGCAGCGCCTAGACTACATCCACCGAGCTCTCAGCTCCAAGGGGTGGCTCGTGGCTGCCAGGCAGGGAAGCACATTGGTCAGTGAGCAGCTGGCCCTGGGCGGCTTTACTGCTCTGTCCCCTGTAAGTGACGGAAGTCAAACACGAAACCCAGCTCATTATTAGGTGGGATTCGAGAAATACGCAAATGAGCCCTCCCTAAACAAGGCAAACGACAGTGCCTGGCTCATCAGCCTGATTTAAGGGAAATAACACCCTCCCCAGAACGCTGACATTTCCACAATGGCATTTCATTCGGGCGGCAGGCCGAGGGCTGGGAGAGCAGACACGGCTTGGAGCCTGGGAAGTGGGAGGAAAGCAGAGTGTTCTCTGGAGCTCAAGAGTGGAGGTCATGTGGCAACTGGAGACGCTTAAACTTTGAATAAGGATCAGTTCAGTTCAGTCAGTTCAGTCGCTCAGTCGTGTCTGACTCCTTGCGACCCCATGGACCGCAGCATGCCAGGCCTCCTTGTCCATCATCAACTCCTGGAGTTTACTCAAATTCATGCCCATTGAGTTGGTGATGCCATCCAACCATCTCATCCTCTGTCGTCCCCTTCTCCTCCCACCTTCAATCTTTCCTGTCATCAGGGTCTTTTCCAGTGAGTCAGTTCTTTGCATCAGGTGGCCAAAGTATTGGAGTTTCAGCTTCAACATCAGTCCTTCCAATGAACACTCAGGACTGATCTCCTTTAGGATGGACTGGCTGGATCTCCTTGCAGTCCAAGGGACTCTCAAAAGTCTTCTCTAGCATCACAGTTCAAAAGCATCAATTCTTTGGTGCTCAGCTTTCTTTATGGTCATCAGGACTATAAAGGATCAGGACTCCAAAATACCAACACGTCGCCTGCCACTTCACTAGTCCTCCCCACCCTCTCTTCACACACATCACACAGACAAACTGATTTCCAGACTGGACCACAGATGCTTCTGTCTAAGTGTGAATCAGGTTCCTTGTTTCAGACCTGGGAGTGGGGGGTCACAGTTCATCTGAAGTGGATCAGCTCAGCTCGGTTTTCCAACAACGTCGCTACTGACCACTGGGCACTCAGCATGATGGCCGCAGACCTGCAGAGGGCCCTGCAGAAGCATCCCCCACTGTACCCCGTGGTGGGCTCCCCTCCACTCCCCAGCTGGCAGAGGACTTGTCGCAGGGTGGCTGGCGAAGGAAAGGACAGTTTGCTGACAGGTTCCCTCATCAGGGGCTCACTTTGTGGGAGACCACCGTGGCTGCTACAGCGGAGGTGGGGGGAGGAGGGAAGGGAAACAGCCAGGAAGTTCGCCAGGAGGAGGGGCCTGGGGTGCGGGCCTCGTTCCTGGCCTTCTGTGACCGTCCTCCAGCAGGCGGCAGAGAGCAAGTTAGAAATACAAACATTTACAGTGTGCTCGATGGCATCGATTCCCTATTTACCAGGTTCCAAACCCAACCACCAGCTCCAGGACCGCTGGGAAGCATGAAAGAGCAAGGCGGGGAGCTCACAGAGTAGACACAGGCTCCCGGCTAGAGAGGGGTTTCAAGCTCGTCAGCAGGGACAGCATTTATCCTATCAAGACTGTGATTTATTCTAATTGGTGTCACTTAACTGTCATCTAACTATTGGCAAAACAAATCTCTCTGCTAAAGGTTCAACAGTAATCTCCTGACAAATTTTCAGCAGTCACAGATGGACACTAAATAATAAGAAATCATGTTGATTAAGCGGAGTCGCTTTTAATCACCTTGTTAAACACAGGTCCATTCCTCCCTGCCCGGTGGTTACCGTGGTGTTCGTGGTTAATGGGGGAGCAGGGCCATTCCGCTGATCGAGGGTGGGCTGTGTTAATTTGGTGTAGCTACCAGGTTATAATTACTCTCAAAAGACACTCTCTTTTTTCCTTGGTGCTGAAACCATTTATCCGACGGGAGGAGCAGGGTGTGTGACAAGCAGCGTTTAGATGAAGTCTGATCCCGTGATTTATTTAGGTCATGGTGCAGTTAATAATGAATGAGGCTGGCTCTGCTGCTCTGAGAGCGGTTCTGAAGGACTCCCTCTCTTTGCTGCAGACTCTTGCTATTCCTGGCAGTCTGCGACTCAGCCTTTCAGATCGGCTCCACTTGTTATGTGAGAGTCACGTTGGCTTGTGAAGGGCTCAGCAGAGCAGATGAGAAAAACTTTGTTAAGCTCAAAAGGCCCCCAGCCCCCCATGCACACAGTAGGGACCACACTGCAGTCACGCTGGGCAGCAAACGGGGGAGTAAACGGAAGCAAACACGTGCCCTTCCCTGGGCACCGCCTGGCCCCCCACAAGTTCCCACAGACAGGAAGGGAAGTGGACTTAGGAATGGCCGGTCATTAAAAGGATGTCGTCATCTGAGCAAAAAGCCTGGACCCTGGATCCAGACAGACGCCCATTCCAACCCCGGCCCAGCCTGTCAGCAGCTACCTGAGTCTCGGACCCTTATCTGTAACAGCGGATGACACACAGGTGCCACCCCTCACTTGCTCCCGCCGTCTTTCTGTTGGAATTCGCTGGCTTGAGGCTCATGGCACCCACGGGGCCAGCGCCACACCCTGTTCACAGGGCAGAACCTGAGCCGCAGGGGCTGCGTGGCCCGGGCTCAGCTCTGCCTCTTCTTGGCTTGCTCCACGTGCCGTGCAGACTCACTGATGTTCGTGTTGAGCACGTGGCGGGGGGCGGATGCACCGGGGACCATCCCCAGTGAGGACACGGCCGTTAGATCCACATCAGCTGTTCATCAAAGTGCCCATGAGGGTGGCAGAAATGGCTGGGGCTCCGAGTGGATGTTTGGGCAACTCCTCAGGCTGGGAGCGTGGGGCTGGCCCAGGTCACTGAGTGAACACCGTGGCCCCCACTTACATCCTACGTGAGGTCATGGAATTCCATTTACCTCGTTCAGACAGTGCATTGTGAGGTTTCTATTACTGATGGAAACTTTTTGGGTCCTGCTGGGTACCGAGTGGCTAAGCACCCAGTGGCTGTCCAGGGGGCGGGGTCTTGAACCGGGCCGGGGTGCCTGGGATGTGAATCTCAGTGAGAAGGGCGCTTCCCTACAGCCCCTCATTCCTGGGGACCCCTGGATCGCCCTCTTTGGAAGGAGCCAGTGCCTGTGGCTGCAGGTGTGAGGTGACCTTGACCCAGTCCCATGTGGGTGAAGGAAACTGGCTTGGAATCAGGGCGGATGGCTGGGGGCCCCGTGATGCCCACCTGGCACCCAGTGAGCCTGGCGTGAGAGGGGCGATTAAATGCTGAAAGGAGGTTCACGTGTCACCTCTTGGTCCTGGTGCAGGTGGTGGTGACGGCAGGAGGGGTGGCAGCCTCGCCCTCCCTGTCTCCAGCCGAGGGGCGGCAGCTGCTGGTGTCCACGCATCTCCTCCTTTGCTTGGCACAGAGCCCAAGAGAGGCCTTGTCAGTGGGGCTCTGGGGCCCAGAGAGGTTGAATATTACAGCCAACGTCACACAGCCTGTCCCCCCTGGGGCCACACGCACCCTTACTCGAGTGGCTATTGCCAGTTGTTCAGTGTCTCATGGTAGAAAAACACGAGGTTGGGAGGCTGTGAGTTCACCAGGGTGAGCTGTGTTTGCGTGAAATAAGGATAAGAGCACGTGTTTCAGGAGGCCATGGAGTCCTGGGGCCGCAAGCGGGACAAGGGCAGCGGGATCACTGTGTGTGGGGCCGGCTCCCACCCCGCCTGGGGCTGCCAGCACCGCCCACTCAGCCGGAGCCGTCTCCACCCGAGGGCTGGCCTGACAGTGCTGGGACGGGGTGGGGGCACCCACGGCTCCAGGAGAAGGGCTGCGTCAGAGGGTGTGCCACGCGAGGATGGTTCCCGCTCTGGATTCCTGGCCGGCCTGACCGGGCACTGATTCAGACCCACTCAGTGTGTCCTCCAAGGCAGTTAATCAGGGCCTTAATAACTGGCTCCCCACGACGCATGCTGGGTAATTATCTGCTAACTTCTCCAGCTGGCCGGTGCAGATGCTGCGATGGCGCGGAGGGAACGGCATCTGCAGGAGGCACAGCAGTGAAGCAGGAACCACACCTTCACGGTGCTGCCCTCTGCAGCCCAGGGGCCAAGCAGGACCTGCCACCTGAGCGTCCAGACACCACCGGGGGCTTCACACCTGAGGACAGCCCCCACCACGTGAGCATCCACACACCACCTGGGGCTTCACACCTGAGGATAGCACTTACCACGTGAGCACACAGACACAGGGCTGGGGCTTCACACCCCGGGGTCACCACATGAGCATCCAGACACCACCTGGGGCATTACACCTGAAGACAGCCCTGCCACGTGATCATGCAGACAGCACACTGACGCTTCAGACCCAAGGACAGCCCTGCATGTGAGCATCCAGACACCACCTGGGCTCCCCATCTTGAGGGCAGCCCTGGCAGATAGGGAAGGGCAGAGAGAATGTCAGTGCTTAGTGTTAACACTCATGGAGATGGAGTGCCTCTCAGGGGCATGGGTAGTCTCCATTCTTCATTTTTCCTGAAGCTGACAGGATTCCCAGGAAGGCTCCCGTGCCTCCCCTCACCTCGGGCACTGCAGAGGGCCTCTGAGAAGTCCGTCATAGGGGCTGAAGCCCTCCAGGACTGGCCTTCACCCTGCTGCGGCTTCCTGAGCACGAGCCCGCTCCGTGACCGTGTCTGGGTGTATTTGTCGTTCCATAATTTCTCAGATGTTCCCGTTTATTTACCGCTGGAGAATGTTCAGTGCATTGGATCTGGCCCTCTGCTCTCAAAGGGTGCCTTTGAAACAGAAGTGCTGACTGAGAGTTTGGGGCAGGGGGCACATGTGTGCAGTTTCCTGGGGGATCTGAGGGGCCCTTGGGGATGGCTGACTTGGCATAGCCCACCCGGCTGGTGGATGCCTTCTGCCCGACCGTCAGGCGCAGCTCTGCTGACTGGCTCCTTGAACCCAGCGGACCATCCGCATGCTTTTGGTTCTTCGGGTCCTTTCGTCAGAGATGTGGACAACATTGGGACTGTCAGGGGCACACTCAAGACCCCGGACAGTGATGCGCTCACGGCCTGCCACCTGCAGCCTGCCCCTCCCAAGCTTGCGTTCCCTCCCTGCACTCCCGGTAAGTGATGGTCCCCAGGGGGCCTCCGAGTGTCAGGTTCACCCGGGGGAGCAAGGGGCAGCCCCGGCAGGGGCCAGCTGAGCCACGCAGCTCAGACTCCTCCACGCTGAAGCCCTAGGCCCGGGGCGCCTCTCGGAATGGATGGTTCTTCTACACTCTGGACAGCCCTGGTGAGGTCACTGGGACAGACGCAGGGGCACCCCTCTGCTGACGCGCCGGTGGGCAGAAAGCTCTGTGTTGGTGCCCTGTCCAGAGACAAGCCCGGTCCCCTGGGCCTCAGGCACGGCCTCCCTGCTCGTCTCAGCCTCCTCTCTCAGCTGTGTCCTCCGCCTGACCGCCTACATAGGGTCTCTGTCTACAAGAGGCAGATGCGTGGCACTCACTCCTCAGAAGGCTCCGGTGGACAGACCGTCTCCATGCACAGGAAGCACCCAGCAACTGGCCGCCTCTGCACCCGGCCACGCAGCAGCCTACCCTGGGGTTCTCACAATGTCTCCATCCGCCAGCTTGAGGCTGTTCCTCCTCCACTTCAGCCCATGCCCGTGTCCTGGAGCGATGTGTGCCATCTGTGGGAAAATCATTTTGACATGTACTGTGTATTACTCATGAAGAGAGCCTTCAGAGGATGCACGTGAGCCTGAACTGTGATGGAAAGGTAACTGCGCCCTCCCTCTTAAGCTCCTCTGATCCTCTGGGTGACGGGGTGGGGAGATGGGACCGCCTCTGCCCTGAGCCACGGGAGCTGGAGATGAGGGTGAGCTGGTGTCTCCTCTGCAGCTGGTCGTGCTTTGAGCGTCAGGAATTTGGAAACCTGAGCGTCTGTTGGCTGGAGCTTCTCCCTCTTGAGCATGTTCTTTCATTGAACTTTTCACTGTCAGGTAATTATAGGGATATGAGTGCATCAGTTGTAAGAAATCATATGGAAAGAATCCATGTCTGTCAATCAGTTTCTCTAAATGGCAACAACCTGCAAACCTAGTGCCTTATGACCAGGGCAACGGCATTCACTGCTCTTTAGTGAAAAAAAAAAAAGTCTTAGAATCCTTTAAGAGAGTCAGTGAGTGTGTGCTTAGTCACCTCAGTCGTGTCCAGTTCTTTGTGATCCTGTGGACCATAGCCCCGCCAGCCTCCTCTGTTCATGGAATTCTGCAGGCTCGAGAATATAGAAGTGGGTTTCTGTGCCCTCTTCCAGGAGATCTTCCTGACCCGGGGATTGAACCCACGTCTCTACGTCTCCTGCACTGGCAGGCAGGTTCTTTACCGCTAGTGCCAACTGGGAAGGCCCCAAAGAAGAAGCAGAGGTGTGCACAGTTAAATGCTTAAAGGTTTTAAATTGCAGGACACCGAGAGACAAAAATCAGAAGAAAAAAATTTTAGAGAAATATTCTATTTCCATAGTAAGCTTAGTACTTCTTGTATTTACCATGATTGATCTAATTAATAATTTTAAACAAATAATGTCAGTTGATTTAACACAATGCATATACATTCCAGCAGATCAACCTGATGTGAAACACAAAAGGCATAAAATTTTAGTGAAACCAAGGATATAATGAGTAACAGAGGTTGAAGGATAGATATGCAGAAATACAGACCATATGGAACACCGAGAGGCAGCTTTAAACGCTCACGATGGATCGTGCCTGCAAGCAGGGAGCTTCGTGGGACCAGCATTGCCTGGTTATTCATGCAAGCAATCTTCGGCTTCCCAACGTAACCTAGGAGAGCTGAGATAATTGCTCAGTGGGACGTGTGAACTTGCAGTCAGAGGTGACGTTAAGGGTGCTGATGAGCTGAGGGGCTTCCGGTGAATCACAACCGCACCCTGGTGCCTGCAGCATGGGCACGAAGCCATGGCGCCGTAGCGTTCATCCGTCCTGAGTGGGGGGCGGAGCAGGTGACAAGTGGAAGAAACGGACCGAGACCAGAGCAAGACGTGACGAGGGGAGGGGGGGGGTCGAGGGCTGGAGGCTGAGACACGACTGTTAAACACTGGAAGAAGAGCCGAGGCCGGCGCTGCACGTGGAGACAAAGGTGACAGCCCCCTGGGACCCGGGGCGCACACGTGCCGCCCTGGCTGCCGCGACGCTTCCGCAGCGAAGACGGGCGGGCGCCGAGGAAGCGCCGGCGAGGGCCCTGGATGCAAGCCGTGCTGCTCGCGGCTGTTAGACGGCACACCCAGCAGAGACGCGTCACGGAGGAATGTGGACCCAAACCTTCATCTGGAAGAAAGGGCGCGTGAGCCAGAACGAGCGATTCTGAAGCGTTTCCCAGGGGGCAGTTCCGCGGGTGGATCCTGGGCACGTGGCTCCTGGAGGCAACAGCACCTCCTCGCGGGTGTGGGCGTGGAAACCCCGTGTGCCAGGCCCCCTCCCCGGCCCCAGCCGAAGCTCGCTGCCGGCGCCTGCGGCTGCGCAGCCGCCCGGGGCAGGGCGCGGGCGGGAGCCGGGGGGCCTGGAAGGCGGCTGGCGGGACCCAGGCGAGGCGGAAACGGGGGTCGGCGCCCCGTCCCCTCCCCGAAGGAGCTGGGACCAGACGCGCGATCAGAACAGCCGCCCCTCTGTCCCAGAAGCTGACGGGCCCTCCCGGTGAGCTGAGAGGCGCCGGCGCCCGCTCCCGCCCCGCCCGCCTCGTGACCATCTGCCTGGAGCACGCCAGGCCCGGCGTTACCGGCAGCTTCACTGCTGGAGGGGGCCAGAGGGCGGTGAAGCCCTGCCAGTTAGCATCGTCTGAAATCAGCAACGGTCTCCATGCCAAGTAAACAGGCATGCCCAGCTGTTCCCCTAGCCTGAGGTCCTCAGTTTGATTGTGACAAGCCACAGACTAGCTAGAAAATAACCAGGGAGACACAGAAAAGACACAATGAGACTTCTCCACCATCCCCAGTCTCCCCAGCACTCAAGTCCAGAGAAGACCTGTGAAAGCTCAATGGATCTCCAAGTGGATATAGGCTTGAAACCACTTGGACTTTGAAAGCACTCTTGAACCCAGAGACAGGATGCTTGAGCGCAGATTCCAACTGGTTGTTGGCTGAGCATGAGCTCTGCAGACACTGGGATGACTGCTGGGAAGCTGGGCGGAGAGAGAAACAGCCACCAGAAAACCCCGCACAAGACAAACAAGATGTCAGCGGCTGCGGCTCCGGGGGAAACAGATGCCGCCGTCACCCAGGAAAGGCATAAACAAGCAGCCAAACCAACAGCCCTCCTGGGGGGATTGGAATCCAGATTCTCTCCACTCTGTTGCCTAACAGATCCAGGATGGCTCTGCCACCGAAGCCAGACAGAGACATCACAAGCAAAGGACCCTGCAGGCCAGCATCCCTTGTGAGTATTGATGGAAAAAGCCTCAACAAAATGTTCGCAAGCCGAATCTAGCAACACAGAAAACAGATCAGTTGCCAAGTGGGATCTGCTCCAAGAATATAAAGCTGGCGAAACATCTAAAAACGATTTCATGCAGCCAATCACATTAATAGAACAAGGGACAAAAATCTACCCGATCATCTCCAGGGATACAAAAAAGCTTTGACAAATCCACCATCTACTTGGGGCAAAACACATTCAATTAAACTAGGAATAGAAGGGTACATTCTTGGCTTGATAAAGGACATTTACTAAAATCTCTCAGCTCACATCCCATTCGGGGGTGAGAGACGAAATTCTCTCTGCTAAGATAACAAACAGGGCAAACACAGCAGACCTCAGCACAGCTGTCTAGCTCAGAACCGGAGGGTCCAGCCACACAGCAGCAGCAAGAGATCAGAGCCATTGTGGCCGAGAGAAAAGTAAAGCTGTGTGTGAAGACAATCTGATTTTGTATGAAGAGAACAGTAAAGGTTTCAGAGAAAAAACTACTAGACATGAAAAATAAGCTTAGCGATGCTGCATAAGATCAATGTAAGAAGCAAATTGCATTTTTATTTATGGTGTTGTTCAATTGCTAAGCTGTGTCCTACTCTACGCAACCCCATGGACTGCAGCACTCCAGGCTTCCTTGTCCTTCACTATCTCCCAGAGCTTGCTCACACTCATGTCCATTGAGTTAGTGATGCCATCCAACCATCTCATCCTCTGTCGCCTCCTTCTCTTCCTGCCTCTATCTTCCCAGCATCAGGGTCTTTTTCAGTGAGTCAGCTCTTCACATCAGGTGCCCAAAGTATTGGAGTTTCAGCTTCAGCATCTGCCCTTCCAATGAATATTCAAGACTGATTTCCTTTAGGATTGACTGGTTGGATCTCCTTGCAGTCCAAGGGACTCTCAAGAGTCTTCTCCAACACCATAGTTCAAAAGCATCAATTCTTTGGTGCTCAGTCTTATTTATGGTCTAACTCTCATATTCATACATGGCTACTAGAAAAACCAAAGCTTTGACTATATAAGCCTTTGTTGGCAAAGTAGTATCTTTGCTTTTTGATACACTCTCTAGGTTTGTCATAGCTTTTCTTCCAAGGAGCAAGTGTCTTTTAATTTCATAGCTGTAGTCACTGTCTGCAGTGATTTTGGAGCAAAAGAAAATAAAACCTATCACTGTTTACTTTCCCCATCTACTTGCCATTAAATGATGGCCATGTTACTGGACGCCATGATCTTCACGTTTTGAACGTTCTGTACATGAGCTGTGAATAATTTGAACATGAGATTAGGAAAACCAGTGCATTCACCATAGTTTCAAAAGAATAAAATGCTTAGGAGTGATTTTACAGAAAACTTACAAGACTCAGACACTGAAAACTGCAGCATGTCCCTGAGCAAAATTAAAGAAGAGCTAAAAAACCAAAGACATTCCATATTTATGGATCAGAAGACAATGCCATTAAGATGGTTTTTCTCTGGGAGGGAGTCTGGGGGAGAATGGATACATGTGTGCGTGTGGCTGTGTCCCTTCACTTCACCAGAAGGTGTCACAGCACTGTTAATCAGCTATACTCCAGTACAAACTAGAAAGATTTTTAAAAAGATTTTTTCTTCCTAAAGTAATCTATAGAGTCAAAAAAAATCCCTATCGAGCTTTTAAAAATAGATACTGACAAAGTGATCCTAAAAGGAACAAAGAATATAAAGGACATAGAATAATCAAAATTTGAAAAAGAAGAACAAGTTGGAAGATTTACTCTATCTTATATCAAAACTATTACAAAGCTATAGTCAATAGTGCAGTGTGATTTTGCCATAGAGAGAGGCATCCAGATAAACTCAACAGAACAGAGTCTAGAACTAAACCCTTAATTATGTGGCAATAGATTGTCAACAAAGGTGTAAAGGCAATTCAGAGCTGGAAACATGATCTTTTCAGCAATTCTATAACTCCATGCAAAAAAAAACCAAAACAACTGTATATTTCTGTCTTTAGCCAAGCCCCAAAATTAACTTGAAATGGATCATAAATTTAACATAAGACATAAAACTGCAGAAATTGTGGAATAAAACATAGGATAAATTCTTTAAGACCCTGAGTTAGGCAAAGAGTTCTTAGACACAAACACAGAAGCATGATTCATAGAAGAAAGGTAATTTTGATTTTATTAAAATTAAAACTTTTGTGCTTCAAGAGATGCCATGAAGAAAATGGAAATACTTGACAGAGGCTTGGAGAAAATAGTCATGAATTGTATTTGGGGAAAATGGGCCTGTAAAAACTTCTTACAGCTCCACCAGTTAAACAACGCAATTAAAAAAAANAAGACATAAAACTGCAGAAATTGTGGAATAAAACATAGGATAAATTCTTTAAGACCCTGAGTTAGGCAAAGAGTTCTTAGACACAAACACAGAAGCATGATTCATAGAAGAAAGGTAATTTTGATTTTATTAAAATTAAAACTTTTGTGCTTCAAGAGATGCCATGAAGAAAATGGAAATACTTGACAGAGGCTTGGAGAAAATAGTCATGAATTGTATTTGGGGAAAATGGGCCTGTAAAAACTTCTTACAGCTCCACCAGTTAAACAACGCAATTAAAAAAAACAAACAAACAAAAAAAACTGGGCTTCCCGGGTGTCTCAGTGGTGAAGAATCCATCTGCCAGTCTGGTCCCTAATCTGGGAAGATTCCACATGCCAGGGCAACTAAATCCATGCTCCACGATTGCTGAGCCTGTGCTTTCAAGCCCTTAGCCACGGCTGCTGAGGCCGGGCACCTAGAGCCTCTGCTCTGCAGCAAGAGAAGCCCTCGAGATGAGAAGCCAGAGCTCCGCAACTGAGAGCTGCTGGGGGCCAGTGTGAGGAACTCCACCCATGGCAAAGGTCATGAGGAAAGAAGCTTGGCGTACGCAAAGGCATGATCAAGCCTCAGGAAACTCCCTGTTCCCAAGCATCTACCCCCCAAACCAGAGTACTTTACAAGGGCTCTCCCCCATAACCATTTCTCTCAGAGAAGGAGTTAACTTGCAGCTCCAATTAATAAAAATTCCTTGGCGTGACAAGAGTGTTTCAACTTACGAACTCTGAAGGTTCTCTGGCCTGTCTGATCAGATTTGTCCAGCCGCATGTGATTGTTTACAGCCCCCCAACTGTGAGAGGCATGAGATGCTTTAAAACTTTCTAAATATAGACTCTTTTGAGAAGTTAGAAGAGCATTAGTATAGTATTAGTGGGTTGATTAGGAATTATATTGGTGAGGAGTTTTTTCATTTGTCGTGCCAATAATTACTGCTAATTCCCTGCCTTGGGTGTGACAAGGGTGTCTCAGGTCAAACCTCTCTGCTGACAGACTAGCTTGTGTGACAACCTCTCAAGCATAAACAGCACAGAGAGTTTGGAGTATTAGCACAGGGCTTTTCTCATTTGATTGCCCACAGGCCTCCATATCCTTAGGCNGTGGGGGGCAGGAGGGGGGAGGGGAAGCAGGACAAGGTCAGGACCACAGTGCCCCGCTGAGCTCCCCGCCCTGGCCCTGAGCCCTGGCTGCCCTCGGAGCTGAAGGTATGGGCATCTGGACTCGGAGGTCCCTGCTCCGCACTCTCTCCTTCCTGGCTTCAAGGAGAAGTTAAACAGTGCATGGTGGGATGTGCAAGGTTAGAGCAGCGTCGTGGCCATCCCAGCCCTCCAGGGGGAAGGATGAAGGACCAGCTCCAGGTCTGAATGAGGGCCAGGGAGGACCACACACTGCCCCTGCTGGCTTCCTCCCAAACAGGCCAGCCTGTCTCGGCGCAAGGACTGTCGTTCAGAAATGCAAACAACACAGAGTCCGTTTGCGGAAATCTTCCAGTTCGTGTTAAAAGAAAAAGCATAATTAAAGGTTTAATTGGTTCATATGGGGCTACAGGCGAGTGTCATTAGTGCAATGCCAGGCTGCACCTGGCGCTTGTAAATGATTTTTTTTTTCCTCCTGCGCTGAGTCTGATCGACTGTAGCCATTAAACTTTTTCCAATCTAAAGTTGAACTTCAAGTAATAAAGCTGGCTACATTTGTTTTTAATATGAGGAATTAGAGCCTGACGACGGCAGATCAGGCTCAGGCTCTGATAATTAGTTATGGGAGCCACAGCCTCCATTGGCAGATCCTGGAAAAAATTACACAGAAAAATTGCAAAGCAGGTAGAATGTGGTTGGAAGGAACAAGACTGCTTAGGACACACATTTGGCTCAACTGTAGCTGTTTTTGGAGAAGGCAATGGCAACCCACTCCAGTACTCTTGCCTGAAAAATCCCATGGATGGAGGAGCCTGGTGCGCTGCAGTCCATGGGGTCGTGAAGTCAGACACGACTGAATGATTTCACTTTCACTTTCATGCACTGGAGAAGGAAATGGCAACCCACTCCAGTGTTCTTGTCTGGAGAATCCCAGGGATGGGAGAGCCTGGTGGGCTGCCATCTATGGGGTCACACAGAGTTGGACACGACTGAAGCGACTTAGCAGCAGTAGCTGTTTCTAAAAGGTAAAGAATCCAACAATCACTTTCAGGAAAGAGAAGCTACGATAGAGTCTTCTCTGTTGCAGAAGAAGAAGACATTTTCTCACGTGAGGTCCCCTTGTATGTCTCAGCATCTGTAACCTGCATCCCTAGCCCGCATCCATAGCCTACGGGCCTAGACTACATCTCCAGCCCACATCCTGAGCCCAAACCTGCATCTGTAACCTATACCCCTAGCCCACATCCCAGGCTTGTATCCATAGCGTACGTCTCCAGCCTGCATCCCTAAGCTGCATCTCTAGCCTACAAGGAGAAGCTGACCTTGTGAACAGTACCTCTAGCAGCACTCATTGCAGACTCTCAGAAAGAGAGGCCAGGCCCATCCTGAGATGCTTTCTAATCCCAGGTCCCAAAGACAGGCCTGGACCTCTTTCCACCATCACTCCAGGCTGCCAGTGTGTCTAGTGAGGGGGGAGATGTATCATAAATCAATATATCTCTCGCACTCACAGGCACGTACTCTCATGCTTGAATAAAGGACACCAGGGAATCAATAAATTTTAACCTGAAAATATAAAATATGGTTAAATGTGCAAGAAGGGATTTATAGTTAAAAATGCAAGTTTTAACGATTTTACATTTTGTTTTCTATTTCTGCTTTCAGTCTGTATAAGTGACAGGGGAACCGTCTGTGCAGACCCGGGCAGCTCACGGGACGGGGTATGTTTCTCGTCCCCCAGCTCTCCTGCCTGGCTCCAGGCTCTGCTGCAGCCAGGGCAATCTTGCTGAGGGGTCTTCACAGCCCTCTGTGCTGCCCCCCAACCATGGGGGCCCCTTTGTATCCCCACCAGTGCACTCAGGGTCTGGCATGTGTTGAGTATCACATGAGTGACTGCGCACAGCTAAAGGGTGAATCAGTCCATGCAAGGGCATTTTCCAGAGTTAAAGCTCTTTCCGTGTGACTCAAGCTTATTCCTTCAAGCATCATTCTTTCTTTTTTTCATATTACAAATCCAAAAGGAAATCCTGCAGGCTGTCCGATCTTCTTGGAGTCTTCCAGTTGGCTCGGTGGCCCTGCCTGGAGGCCAGCTTGACCCTGATTCCAGCAGGTGCAAAACCCGATCCCCCCTGTGCTTCCTTGCGATCCAGCCTCCCCCTCCGCTTGCTCTCTCCCTCACTGTTCCCCTGGTTACAAAACCAGAAGCCTGGGCGTCGTCTCCTGGTTCCCTCTCTGCCTCCCGCCTCCCACCTGTCGCGTGGGGGTCCACACAGCTCTCCACCCCCTGAGGTGGATTCGGGAGGCCTCCTGGTGAGTGCAGCCACGGGCAGGCGTCAGAAGGAGACAGACAGTGAGAGGACAATGAGTTGGCCTCCTCTCTCCCCTCTCCTCCGTGCTCCACCCACCACCTCCCTGCCGCTCCTCCCCCTTCCTTCCCCCTCCCCCTTCTGCCTCCCCTCCGTCCCTCTGGGTCAGCAAGGGTGACTCGACTGCTTTCCTCAAGACCAGGTGCCTTTATGTGAGCCTCTATGGGGCGTGTCCAGGATAGAGGAACTGAAAAGGCCCACGGCAGGTGACCCTTTGGTTGACAAGGTGATGCTGGGCTGCTCAAGGGTGTTTCTGGCATAAGAACCAGGTTGCGGAGACAGCAGAAGGCTGGTGCAGGGCTCATGGTTGGGCCCAGTGAGGGGAGCAGCCAGCTACACAGCCTGAGGCCCACTGAGGAACGACAGTGTGAGGCCCCCGTTCAAAAGCTATTAGGACTTTCAGGACGGCAGTGACAGAGCCCAAGGCCAGCGGCGGGCTCTTGGAGCACCAAGCTCATTCACTGTGTGCGCCCCATGCCCGGAAGCCGGCAGCGCTCGTTTCTTCTGAGGCTGGGCTTTGGACTGAGTGAGCAAGGTTGCTGAGGGATGATGATCCAACCCAGGGCTGCCCTGGGCCCTTCCTCACCCCCCACAAACAGGGGAACATCAGCCATGAAGCCTGGTCACGTCTCAGGAGAGACAGGTGCTCCTCAGATGCCCACGTGCAGACTCCGCACCCGAGTCAGAAATCCTGCTCCTGCCGCCAGCAGCTGAGCTGGAGGGGCTCCTCTGAGGCCCTCCTCTGGGTCTGGGGGCACGCGGCCCCAGCGTCCAGAGCCACTATGCCCCCAGCCACGGGCTTCCGCAAAGCTGCTTTAAGGGCTGCTCTTTTAGGGAGAGGCAGCGTGCACGCTTCTGTGTAACTCACACTTGTTTATGCCCACAGAGTTCTCTGAAAGCAATTCTACAGGAACTGTCATTTTTCCATTTTGAAATTTACTGCGTTTTTAAGCTGACTTTTGATTAAAAATACCTTGTTAGCATTTCACTCTGGTGAAGTCATAGATCAAGAGAGTTGCAACATATTTCTAAGGTCCTAGAGAAAACACTGTTGGTAACTTCAACAGCTCAGATCATAAAAGAGGGGAGCTTTGCTTGTGTCTTATAGAACAGCATAAAATACAGGGTTGCTTGCCTGCTACTTTTATAAATAAGATATGATTCCCAAGGGATGGAGGGGTTTTGGCCCTTTGGGAGGATGGTGGTTGGTTCATGGCTTGCTCTGGTGACACTGTGATTGAACAGCCGTCGGGCAGGGGTGAACATCTGGGTCTTCCCCTTAGACTAAATGTTTCCAGTTTTCTAAGTGTTTGCTGTTTTACATTGTGATTTGGGGTTAAGGCTTATGAAGAGAGGAGGCAGGTGCATGTAGATGGCAGTGGTGCCCGAGTTCACCCCAGTGAAGGTTCTAGGGAGCTGGGTCCCGCTCACTGCACTGGACACCACAGCCAGGCGGCAGGCAGCGTCCTCCCGCTGCATCCAGACCCGGTCCCCACGTGGGCTCTGGCGGGGGCATCCTCCCGCCGGGGGCTTGTCCGCTTCCTCACCCAGGCCTGAGACATCCCAAGAAGGAAGCCGCCTAGACTCAGCACATGCTGGCTGGGGACTGTGTCTACCATCAAAGAAATGTGTATTTTGAAATTAGACAAAAAAGGGGCTGGGCTGTGGGGCCTTGCCATGCAAGCTTTTTATAAATACTTACCAAAACCCTAATTTAGAGCATGAAGTAATTGCAGTGCCCTTCATTTGAACTTGCAGGTAAGTACAAATGTAAGTGCCAAGCCTGGAGAGCAAGTGCACTGGGTCTGTTTCAGTTTTCACAAGGGCCCGTGGGGGCTGAGTGAAGGGCAGCTGGGCCAGGGTCCCCCTACCAGGAAGGTTATGCCCTCCCCGGCAAGCTGGTCTTTCCTCGTCCGCGCCAAACCCGAGGAAGTTGCTGCAAGAAGTATCTGGAGGCAGGTGAAGGGTGGGGCTGCACCCTGGCCTGGTGGGGGCTGGAGAGAGGCAGGAGGTCTTGGGGGGCGGAGCCCGGGCCTGGGCAGGGCGCTCGGGAGCTCAGGCTGCAAAGGCGTCAAGCCCAGCAGATCCCAGCCAGAAGCAGGAGAGTCCCCACCTTGCTGGAAAAGGGGTTCGTGTAGGAACGTCCACGCCAGACTCCTAAGTCACAGAGGACAAGTGGGTCTGGAAACTGCCCACAGGAGCCATTGAGTCAGGGGGTCTGGGAGGTGCCCTGTGGCCCCAGTGGTGGTCCAGTATGGAGTCACTGGGGGAGACACCAGGCCCTGAGCCCAGCGGGTGTTCCTAGTATCTGCTCGGTCACGGACTTGTTAATATTTACAGTGGAGGCTGAGTATTTCGATGGGGAATGAACAGGTAGGAGAATGAATGAATGAAAGAATCGGAGGCTGGATGACTCCATGGGTAAATAGAGGCATCAGTACGTGTAAAAGAGAAAGACAAAGGCCAGAAGTAAGAAGGAGCACAGGAGGGCAGGAGGGGCTGGAGAGGAGCCAGAGCGGAGAGGGCAGGAGAGAGGATGAGGAGCAGGCGTGCCCGGGGGCCAGGGTGGGGCGTCTGCACCTCGGCTCCGCCTCCGACCTCCGTTTCTTCTTGCACTCTAGAGGGCAGCGGCCAGACCCCCTGCAGGAGAAACGAGGGTCCCCCCATCCTGCAGACATGCCCTGCGGTGACTGTGTGTCCAAACGTGGACAGTGAGCCCAGCCGCCTCCCTTGCCTGGTGCCAGCAGCCGGGCGGGGCGCTGTGACTGCGGCCACATTTCTGACGGGTCCCTGGGGAGACAGGCTGTGGGTCAACCCTGCCCCCCGACATCTGGGTGGGCCCCCACCTTCCCTGTGAAGCAAGACCCAAATACATTCCTGGGGGTGGATTCAGGGGGAGCCCTGCTCACTAGCAGGCAGGGAGGCTCTGCTCCCAGGCTTCACTGGAGAGGAGGGGCTGCCTGGGGAGCGAGGCCCCAGCCCCGCAGAGGGGCTCCAGCTTGCATGGCTCTGAAGCGCCCCCTCCGCCCCCCGTCCTGGGCATCCCTGAAGGACAAGGGACCACGGAGGGCTGTGAGCAGAACGGGGACCGTTTGTTCTCCTGGGAAACAGGCTTGGGAGGCACCGGGACGGTCCGGTCACAGACCCGAGAAGGGAAAGCTCAGGTCTGAAGATGGGTTCTTCACCACGGAGCTCTCGACGTGCCCAGAGTCCACTGCAGGCTCACGGGCCCTGGAGGCTGCGGGACTCAGCGGGCGACGGGCAGGCCGAGGGTGGCTGAGGCCCACAGGACGTGAGGCCCAGGAGACCTCCTGTGGATCCCCAGCCAGCTTGGGCAGGTCCAGGGAGAGGCTGGGCTGCTCAGCTGGTGCTTCTGATCACTTTCCTCTTTATTTTCCTTGTGGGCAGGGCTGAGACGACGCTGGAGCCAGGATGTGAGGGACTGGGGTAGAGGTGGGTGGTGGGGCACTCTGGGTTTCCTGTTTCCCTGAATCCACCAGCTCTCCCAATTCCCGGTCATTCTTCCTCTGAGAAATTTCAAAATTTATATCACTTATAGTATAAGTGTTATAATACTTGCAATGGTTTTTTGATGGAGATGGCTGTAATGCCACAACTTAAAAATGATGGCAATTTTAGTGTTCTGCGAAATTGCTCTTCACAATGGAAATAAATCAAGTGGTTAGAAAGGAGCCTCGGATGACAGGCATTCCCGGGGCCCCCGCGCGATGAAAGGGTGTCATCTGATGGATCATGTCTGCGTCCCCTACCCCCCAGAGCTGTCTCCTCATCCTCATCACATATTCAGAATTAGCATACTCAGCCAGATGTGCAGGTTAAAAATTGAAAGTTGGGTAGGCATTTCAGCCCGAGCTCTTTTTCACTGGGTCTGCCTCAAACATTAATCAGTCTTCCATTATAAATGGCTCAGATGTGGAGCAGAGCCAGACGGGTTTCAAAGACGTCCCTCCCTAACAAGTATGCCCTGATCATTCCTAAAGCTAAAAGGACGGTACATGACAGAGGAGGAAAAAATCATTACAGTCATTAAGGACCATGGCTTTGCTTTAAAGGCTGCTGAGAACCTGGAGACTGTGGGCACTCCCCTTGCACGCCTGGGAAGCCGGCTCCTTCTTTTATTCATAAGCCCCTATTCATTAGCCTCCTGTGATGGATCTGGGTGGGCACGGGGTGGGGTCTTTCCCTCCACAGGAGCCGTCTCTGAGCCCTCTGCTTTGATTTTTTATGTTTAGAAACAAAGGTTTTAGCACTGTTCCCTCACGAGCAGACACCTTGCCTTTTCAAGAAAAGCAGTTTCAGGAAGAAACCCATGACTAACATTTTTGTTATTAAGACACAGGTGCCTAGCAGCCTCCAAAGGTGCAGGGCTTGACTTCAGAATCAGCAGCTCCTGGGCTCCAGCTCCAGGTCCAAGGCTGCTGGAGCCTTCTGCTGGGCGAGTGTGAGGCTGTCTGTGGCCCCCCGTGAGAAGGCTTCGGAGGAGTCCAGGGCCTTGACGGACTTTCACCTTTCAGGGGGCAGCCCCTCCCTGGGGGGGCCGCAGCCTCTTCCCTCCAGCCGCATGCACTTTGCCACTGCGAGGGATGTGCGGGCAGGTGGGGAGAGGCCTGCCTGATGGGTGGGCACCTGGCATCAGGGCTTCTGTCTCTGCGGCCTCAAAGGACATCTGAGCCTCCCTCCCTGTTGCGCCGCTGCTGGACACACAGGCGGGTGTGTGCACAGAGGCTGCTCTGTGACAGAGAAAGCAAGCGGCATCCTGTTGGGGCATTCCCAGGACAGAGTCCCCCCCACCCACGTCCTCTGCCTGCCTCTTGTTTATAGAGAAACTTCAGCCCCCTGGGCCTTCCCCGAAAGAGCAACTTCAATCAGAGAAGTGAGAAAATGCAGAAACGAAGGAAAACAGTCAAGCAAGACAAAATAATCAGAGTTTAGCCGTTTAACAAGTCAAGGGCCTTTGCATCTCCTTTAAGGGCTACAGTATTGTAGTATACTATTATCGTATTATAAATAATACTCTGAGCCGTGTCCTGTCAGCTGCTTTGCAGATACAGAAACCCCTCACCAGGTGGGAGAAGCTGACTGCACGCTGCTGCCCAGCAGTAGACCCCAGAACAGCTGGAACCAGAAAGTGACCACCAGGAAGTGAACCAGACGGTGACTCCCAGTAACCTCACAACCAGCCAATCAGAGGAGGGTCTAGGAGCTGGCCACACCCCCTCAGACCCCCTCCCTCATTCCCTCTTTAAAAGCCTTTCCCCTGAAGCCTTCGGAGAGTTCAGGTCTTCTGACCACGAGCTGCCTGGGGCCTGCAATGAACTCTGCATTTCCTTCCCCACAACCTGGGCGGCAGACGGGCTTTACAGCAGGCGGGCGAGCAGACCCGAGTTCAACTCAGTAACAGTGGCAGCTCTTACACTTGCCAGAAGATCTGTTCCTTTAAACCAAGAGGTTGAAAAGGCAATAGGACAGCAGCCAGGACTCTGCCCCATTACATCCAGCCCAGTTCCCAGTTTAGGCGGCATTTACTGTTTACCTTGTGTAAGAGGTGGTTTAAAATATGTACATTAATATATTGAAAGAGGAACCTTGGAAACACACTCCCCGTCACCCTCTTCACAGCTACGTTCTTGGGAGAGGGGCCGGTTGGCTGAGTTTCTTCTCATCTTGCTGACTGATGTGGAAAAGTGATATTCCGTGGTTGCTGGGTCTACCCAGCCCCTCTGGCCCCAGTGATGAGCCCCTCGGGTCCCAGTGAGGCTGGAGCCTCAGTGACTTCTCAGATCTGTGGTTTCACTCCACCCAAACTTTCCACCAACCCTGAAGCATTTAGTAACTAATCTTCAAGCAGTGTAGAGGATTCAGGCTCCTCTAATAGGTCCTGTCACTTTCTCTTTTCTTATGAGAAGATCTGTTTTTACCAGTCTTCTTGAAATCCCTTGTAATACACATGAAATTAAAAACAGAGGTCAGTTGGGAACAAAACCCTGTGCAGCGGTGGAGATTCTTACTTGAAATTGGATTTCACAGTTGACAAGATCACTGAATTAAGTGATTGTCAAAATATTTGCTGTTTGCTCAGCAGATGCAGGCCCTTTATTCCTTGGAATTTAAAATACACAGTCCCCCCCCACACCCACTGTGATCAAAACTGCAGAATTAAACAGTGATTTCATACTAAGTTTTCAAACTCCCATGATGACTTTTTGATCTAAATAGATTCATCAGGCTGAATCATCTGTATTCAGCTTCCTGGGTAGAGGAGACATTTCTGTCCATCATCCTCGCATTTCAGAGTCCTTACAAGTCCCCCAGGAAACAGACCCTCTGTGTGCGGGTCTTGCCCCTCCACAGGTCATCTTCCTGTCTGTAGGTTGGTCAGGAAACCCTGGCCTGGGCGCCTCCCTTGGAGACGGAGGTACAGAGAGGGGCCCGGGGATGCTCTGAGCGAACCTGTGCACACAGGCAGCTCTCGCTCCCGAAACACTCCCCCTCACAGAACCGTCAGCCCCTGAGGGCCCCTGTGGGCCCTCAGCCCAGCAGGCATGGGGCAGACATGAACCAAGGCTGTGGGACGCAGGGGGCAGCTGAGCTCAGTGTTCTTAGACATTTGCTCAGCCCCCGGGCTGCTCGGAGCTGCGGGTTCTCAGGCGCTCGGGGATAATGTGAATCAGTTATGTATATATGTACAACTGCCTCTCCATATAGATAGACATTGATTGCTCTCAATTAATGTCTCCGATTGATCGTTATCAACTTCAGCTGGCTTTCCTGATCATGGAGCATTGTCCAGCAAGAAAGACCCCTCATGAAACTTTACGAAACACACAGTCCACGGCTGACACGCTCAGTCAGTCACAGTGCCTTCCATACACCGCTTTGTGTGTGTTTTAGGAGTGCGTTAATCTGTCTGAGAATAATAAAGCATAATACACCGAAAATGACTTTTTCCTTCCATTTTCACTATTGAAACAGCTACACAGGAATTTTGATAAGTTTCTCTTGTTTTAATGCACACTCACATGACAGATGTCACAGACAGTCTAACCAAAGTGTTCTGAACGGAGCTGAGGATAACTAAGTGCTTTCAGGTCCACCTTATGGAAAAAATGAGCAACCTTTCAGCCAGCCCGGCATGCCTCCCTTCTCCTGACACTTGCACAGGAGGCCTCTCCTGTCCGTGCCGGTTAAAGTACGTCTGCCCCCGCCCCCCCGGGCCAGGCGCCTGCCTCGACAGCCTCTCTCAGCGCCCGGGGATCAGGCACGTGTTCGCCGCCGCCCCTGCTCAGCAGTGGGATGTCTAGAGCTGCCTGCGCAGGGCTGGGCCACACTCAGTGCCCGGTGAGACCTGCGAGGGGAAGGGTGAATCGGACTCTTGAGACCACAGAGACTTTAATCCTTACCAGGACTTCTCAAGCAGCCAGGCTGGGTGCTCACCGCAGAAAACTCTCCTTGAGCTGAAGTCATAGCCCACTTACTCTTCCCTTTGGATTATCTGAATTCCGTATTCGGTTAAGGACATTTTAAAATCAGATTGATGACAGCAAGAGTTCTTCAACATACTTCCTGGCGCAGAGCTTCCGAATCTGTCTGTTCAGTTCAGTTCAGTTCAGTTCAGCCACTCAGTCGTGTCCGACTCTTCACGACCCCATGGACTGTAACACGCCAAGCCTCCCTGTCCATCACCACCTCCTGGAGCTTGCTCAAATTCATGTCCATCGAGCCAGTGATGCCATCCAAACAACGCATCCCCTGTTGTCTCCTTCTCCTCTTGCCTTTAAAAAAAAAATCACTCCTAGTGATTCAAAGGAAGGGCATTTACCTCTGTGTAGGGTTACTTGGAGAAGGAAATGGCAACCCGCTTCAGTGTTCTTGCCTGGAGAATCCCAGGGACGGCGGAGCCTGGTGGGCCGCCGTCTATGGGGTCGCACGGAGTCGGACACAACTGAAGAGACTCAGCAGCAGCAGCAGCAGCAGCAGCAGGGTTAATTCTTCTCTAGCGTCAAGATGTCCCGTGACACAGGCGATTATCAGGCTGCGACAGGGAGCAGACTGCATTTCCACAGCCTTCCTTCTCCACGGGCCTGGCTTCCCCTCGTGGCGGCTGTGGGCACTCGGCCAAGTCTCCACTGGCGTCTGTGGAGGCAGAGTTCTTTACTCTTAGGGCTCGTTAGCAAGAAGCAGCTGTCGGTCGACCCGGGATCAGCGTCGCCCCGGGGAGGGGTGAGTGGGTGCTGACGCCACTCTTCCTGTCCCCGGTCAACATCTGTCCATCCTCCCAGAGGCGCGGGGGTCAGCGGACATGTTAGCAGCCTTTTGCTTTCTATTCAGGCGGCTCTCGCGCTCTGCACGCTTATTCTGACTGTCCCATTCAGATGGCAATGATATCCCGTTAGTTCCGGTCACTTGTCTATTGTTTTCAAAACACAAATGTGAACTAGACACACAGACATACACACAGCCATACTTTTCAGCACCAAGCTCTGTGCCTGCCTGGAGTAGACCTCCAGTAACGCCACCGAGAAGGAACTGATTATGTCCCCTGATATTTTATCTCAGTTTAGCTTTGGTGTTCTGTCTCCACGTTAACAGAGTGAACACTTGTCTGTAGATGAAGACTTGCCTGGCCTTTCCTCAGTCTTTAATTCCAGCACAGCGCTTGAACAGTGTTTGGCTCGCAGTATGCACTTCATAGGCCTTGACGAAATGCGCAAGACATGACGTCATACCCGCATGCCCACCGCATGGCTGGGCACGTGTGGATTTGGCGCAATGACTTAATTAATGGTTGTCATCTGGCAGGACGTGGATAATCAGGAAAGCACTTGTGAAGCCTTATTTAATAAGCTTTGGTTTGTGTGTGTGCCCGTGTGCTTGGTCGCCGGTCGAGTCTGGCTCTCTGCGGCCCTGTGGACTGTCGCCTGCCGGGTTCCTCTGTCCACGGGATTCTCGAGGCAAGAACACTGGGGTGGGCGCCACGCCCGCCGCCTCCTGGCCCAGGGATGGAGTCTGCACCTCTCCATCTCCTGCACGGGCAGGTGAGTTCTTTACACTAGTGTCACCTGGAAAGCCTGCATTTGTACACAGCATTTAATAAATAAAATTGATTTTTTTCACATGAGTAAAGTAGGCACTTTTCACTGGGATATGTTTACATTATGTTTACATAATGTTACATTATGATGTATATATCTTCTCACTAACTATCATAAAATCTAAAGTGAGAAAACATCACAAATATAAAAATAAAAGCCTAAAGACCAAGAGCAATTATAAGCACCGACAAATATCCTGAGCCCAGTACTAGGAAACTCGGTAGAGCCTATTACGAGTCACTGGAGTGCACGTGATAGAGTTTTCAGTGAATACAAGGGCACTTTGTTGTTAGGAGGGGCTTCCCTTGTGGCTCAGCTGGGAAAGAATACACTGTGATGTGGAAGACCTGGGTTTGATCCCTGGGTTGGGAAGATCCCGTGGGGAAGGAAAAGGCTCCCCACTCCAGTATTCTGGCCTGGGGAAGAGTCAGATACACCTGAGCGACTTTCACTTTTACTATGACGTTAGAAAGTATTTCGACGTGCTCTGGACTGTCAGATGGTTTTGGAGTTAATGAGAAAGCACTGTTTGGTGATGTCAACAAAAACTGAAGGGACATTTCATAAATTTGACACGTATGGCTCTTAACAAACATTCCTTCAGTTCCTAACTTAGGAAGAATTTTTTTTAACAAGAAAAAGAATTCATATCAATGCTTCCAGGCAACATGAACAGTCACAGTAAGGACTGCAGGGTTTTGTGAAAGTTTGAAATAGAGGAGCCCGGTTTCTGCCACCACAATTATTCGATATTAGTATTCTCATTCTAAGTAATAATTAAATCACGAGGAGTAAGATGTCCTGGTATGAGAAGAGACAAAATATCACGACATCTTTTGAGCAGTCTATTCAGAAATTCAAGCTACTGAAATAAACATCACTTGGATGGCTAAGGAAGTGTGATCACTGGCTGGTTAAAAACAAATTTATAAAAAATGTCTAAATGCCAAGGGCAAATGTATTTGAAAACATTTCAAATATATTGACCTTTATTTATGATGGTAATAGCAAATGGTTATGGGGCTTCCCTGGTGACTCAGACAGTGAAGAATCTGCCTATAATTCAGGAGACCCAGGTTTGATTCCTGGGTGGGGAAGATCCCCTGGAGAAGGGAATAGCTACCCGTTCTAGGATTCTTGTCTGGAAAATTCCATGGACAGAAGAGCCTGGTGAGCTGCAGTCCCTGGGGTCGCAAAGAGTCAGACTCAGCTGAGAAACAGAACAGTAGCAAGTGCTTAGGGGCGTATTCGTCGAGAAACGATGGCCAGTCAAAGACGGACCACGGAAAGCCCGGGAGACCCAGAAGCCTGCAGAGGGCGTGCGGGCTGTCCAGACACAGGCGAGGACAGCGCACAGGGAGCAGGGCTCGGGGGCTCGGGGGCGGGGAGGTACATTTCACACACACTCTGCGGCGCAGCCAGCATGGAGCGGTCATAGCTGAATGATGAGTAAAGAAATGAGGTTCTCAAACTGTATGTATAATGTCACCCCAATTCTGTTTAAACATGTGTGACTGTGTGTGTCCCTGGGTGTGGCTGTGTGTGTTCCTGTGTGTGTGTGTCCATGTCTGGGTGCCCATGTGCCCGTGTGTGAGTGTGTGTGTTGTGGNCTAGGATTCTTGTCTGGAAAATTCCATGCACAGAAGAGCCTGGTGAGCTGCAGTCCCTGGGGTCGCAAAGAGTCAGACTCAGCTGAGAAACAGAACAGTAGCAAGTGCTTAGGGGCGTATTCATCGAGAAACGATGGCCAGTCAAAGAAGGACCACGGAAAGCCCGGGAGACCCAGAAGCCTGCAGAGGGCGTGCGGGCTGTCCAGACACAGGCGAGGACAGCGCACAGGGAGCAGGGCTGCGCAGCCAGCATGGAGCGGTCATAACTGAATGATGAGTAAAGAAATAAGGTTCTCAAACTGTATGTATAATGTCACCCCAATTCTGTTTAAACATGTGTGACTGCGTGTGTCCCTGGGTGTGGCTGTGTGTGTTCCTGTGTGTGTGTGTCCATGTCTGGGTGCCCATGTGCCCCTGTGTGAGTGTGTGTGTTGTGGGTGTGGCTGTGTGTGTTCCTGTGTGTGTGTGTCCATGTCTGGGTGCCCATGTACCTGTGTGTGAGTGTGTGTGTTGTGGGTGTGGCTGTGTGTGTTGCTGTGTGTGTGTCCATGTCTGGGTGCCCATGTGCCCGTGTGTGAGTGTGTGTGTTGTGGGTGTGGCTGTGTGTGTTCCTGTGTGTGTGTGTCCGTGTCTGGGTGCCCATGTGCCCCTGTGTGAGTGTGTGTGTTGTGGGTGTGACTGTGTGTGTTGCTGTGCGTGTGTGTCCGTGGGTGTCCATGTGCCCGTGTGAGTGTGTGTTGTGAGTGTGGCTGTGTGTGTCGCTGTGTGTGTGTGTTCATGTCTGGGTGCCCATGTGCCCGTGTGTGAGTGTGTGTGTTGTGGGTGTGGCTGTGTGTGGCACTGTACGTGTGTGTCCATGTGGCTGTGTGCTGTGATGTCACCAGACAAGCACTTTGTTTCCAGCTTGGTGGTTTTGCATCCACCTGTGATTTTATTTCGAATTTGAAAATGTGATCATGTGATGATCTCCTTTTAGCGGCTTTCTGGGCTCTTCCTGTATTTAGTTGGTGCCTTTTGGGTGCGTGGTGGGGAAGGACCCCCCCCGGCAGGAGACGGTCCCCGGGTGAGACCCACGTGAGCACCGTGTGAGTGGCTTGGGGGAAGGGTTCCCCCCGGGACCACAACTGTCACAAAGGCGAGCGTCTGCAGCCGTGCTGAACGTTTGCCTGTCTAACGTCTCCCGACTGCTTTACTTTTTCTAACACTTTCCTTCTTCAGGAAAAGATCGCATCCCTTACATTTAAATAAATAATTTCTTTATGTGAAGTCAGAGAAAAATATTAAGAAACATTCATAGAAATATGACAAATTGCAGTGAGGTTGATATCGTCCTTAGATAAGCAAAGATTCTGGGACAAATAGGCAATAATTCACTTGGAAAAAAAGTGGAAAGAATGGTGTAAAAATAACAAACGGGAAAGAAACCCTTGCGGTGTCCTGACGCTTCGGGTCTTTTTACTTGTTTTCTGTGTATCTTGCCTTGGTACCCACGTGGCAGGTCTTTATTATTCTTCACCCCACTTCAGGCCGTGGCCCTCAGGGGCTCCCCCTCTTCTCCCTATATCTGCACAGTCTGACCACGCTCAAGAGTCTGGAGTGCCATCCGGCTGGCGAAATCCTCACAACCCAACCTTGAAACCACAAACGCCCTCACCATCCAACACAGACAAGTGATCATTAACTCCCCAAAGTTAAATTTCAGATTCACCACCATCCTGCTCAAATCAGAATCTACTGCTGCTGCCACCCCAGGCTTTGTCTAAGGAAGTGGCTGATTCCACAGGTTCAGAGGTCTCGTGTGCAAGAGCAAACACGCCCACACCAGGGCTTGGACGGACGCCCTTGCACGTGAGCGGCCCTGCGCTCCGGCCCTCTCGGTGTGGTCCCTGCCTCTGGTGGTCCCACACCCAGCGCCTCGCCATTGCGTGCCCTGCCAGCGCCTCTGTCTGGGGTGAGGTGAGGATGCCCCTGGAGGTGGCCTTAAAGGATGTAACTGGAGCGCTCTCCAGGGTGCTGGAGGCGGGACCGGGTGCAGGCCTTACCAGAGGAGGGGCCTGCCTTGCAGAGCCAGGGTGTCAGGAGACGAGATTTGGTCAGACATGAAGAGGAACAGGGGAGGAAGAAGAAAGCCTGAGGGAAATGGCTGGAGCGGAAGAGGGGGTCAGGGGTCAGGCTCCAGGGCTGTGGCTTCTCCGCCGCAGGCTGCTGGCCCCAGGGGAAAAGATCACTAAGAGAAGCACAAGCCAGATGAGACCCCGCAGGCCAGGCCATTTCTGTGCAAACTCACTGAGTCCATAAACACGGAGAGCTGCTCACAGGAAAAACCCCGGAGGCAAAGGAACTGAGTCTGTGGGGAGTGCCTGCCCTCTGGTCTCAGTGGGGCCTCTGGATTAGGTAAATTCTGCATCTCAACTGCCTGGAAACCAAGGGAGAGTCCCAGAGGCTGGGACGCCTCTCTCTCCTATAGTGATGATTCGCGGTGCAGGCTGGGTGTTTCCCCTTCTCGACCCCTTCCTGCATTTCTCTGGCAAAGTCCCAGACCTTCAATTTTTTGCACTTTCAGAACAATGGAGATGATATTTTTAAATGAAAAAGTGGAATAGACATCTAAATTGTGTCCCCACCTGTCCCCTTCCTTTATATAGAAGAACATGCTGGTTGAGAGAAGCAGGGACTTGAAGAAGAAAGCGCTGCCCCACACTGACGTGTGGTTTGCCATGAGCTGGGGCCAGCCCCGGCTGGGGGGCTCCGGGGGTCCCAGAAGGTGGGCAGGGAATCAGCAGAGAAGGAAGCCCAGCGTCGCCAGACCTGGCGCTTCTGCGGATGCCAGTCCTTTCGCCTCTTGCCAAGCCCAGATCGGAGTTGGGAGGAAGCCTCTAGTGTGCGCTTTCCTTGTTAGGGTTTCGAACAGCAGTCGTTCACTATGCCCTCCACACCCAGGAGCTGCTGGGGTCACCCGCCGAACCTCAAGTCAGAGACACAGGGCAGGTGAGCAAGTGCAGACCGCGACGCTCGCCAGAGCCTTCCGGCACCATCCTCGCATGCAGCCCTCTGCAGAGACTCGGTGTGGTCAGACGCTGTAGAAAGAAAACAGGCAGAAGAGGAGCCAGTATGGGAAGCCACGTGAATCCGTTCGTTTGATAATTATTATGTTCATGGTGAGCAAACTTAAATACGCCCAAGTTAATGTTTATTCATTTCAAGCAGATGTTAATTAAACAAACTACTGTCTAATTTTGGGGTTCTTAAATGGTTGTCTACCAAGCTGAGACGCTGAAGTCCAGAAATGACAGTTAGAACTTTGTACTATTTGCCTTATGTGTTCAGGGAAAACGTCCCCCGTCTGACTTATGTGTTTCATTGTTGATATAAATATCTGCCTAGCTCACTGAATAGTTTCTTACTAGTATTGAGCATTCATGTGTAATTCCAATAAAAGTCAGAAAATCTGACCACAATTTGGGATGGATTTAATTATCCTACCTTTGAAAAAGGGTGTCTCCCCTCTTTTCGAGATGGAAGAATGGAAACGTCCCTCTGAATGTTTGCTCTGTGTCGGTCGAGGCCTGGCAGACAGCATGCAGTACAGCTAATATTTGAAGGTCAGGCTATAGGTCGTAAAGACCCAGACTTTCCTCATAAGCAATTGTGCAGTATTCAGAAAAAAGAAAACATGGGGTGTCATGTTGTAAGAAACGGAAATGCACCTCCCACCACGTGACTGAAGCCTTTGACACTGCCTATCTCTTTCTCACCGGAAGACAGAGCCGCACACAAGTGCTGCCTCCCTGTAGCCCAGGGGAGGGGGGAAGCGCCAGGAGCCCTGGGCAGGCTCAGCTTTCCCACCAGAGTGTGGCAAAGAGGCAGAGGCGGGGCTGCACGCTGAGTCTGGGGTTTCTCGTTTTGCAGTGATGAACACCAGGAGGAAAGGCCACAGAACGGGGCTGGAGATGAGTCAGTGCAAGACAGGGGCAGCTTCCTGCTCAGACTCGTGCCCCCTGCGTTTGCATTCACGCTCTGCCATCCTGCTGGGCGTGGCCAGGCAGCTCCCTTACCCTCTCCGAGCCTCAGTTCCCTCATCTGTTAAGTGAGAAACACGCGCACCATGACTAACCCTCAGTAAGCGCTCACCATTCTGATGACCTTACTGGGGACCAAGCTCCGTAGACTCCCTTCAGCCGCGCCACAGAGTCCTGGAATGTTTGCAGTCAGATCCGGCCACTTTGAAGGCCTAGGCTGTTTATTCAAGCTTCAGACGGCCCTCTGGGCTGCACGGGCGCATGAATCTAAGGCCGCTTTTTCACTGGATGCACAGCCAGGGGCAGCTTTTTCACACAGCAGCAACAGAGCTGCCTCCTAGGTCCTTGACTTTGTTCAATATCAGCCTTTTTCACAGAGTCTCGGCCCTCAAAGCCGCTGGTTCCAGCCATAATCTGAGAAAACAGGGTCTCCTAAACTTGAATGATGGGTACGTTAAATGGTAATGGCCGAGGGCCTGGGAAGCAGCTTTGACCCAATGTTCTGGCCAAACTTGGGCGGCTGCCCAGACTCAGCTGCTCCGGCCCCTGCAGGGCAAGTCCAGTCTCGACATCTCTGCGCAGCCACGAAGGGAAAGCCTTCCCTCCCTCACCCCCTCTAGAGTCCTCTGTGAAAGTGTGTGCTCCCTGGGCTGTGTGTTGGCAGCTGCTGGAAGCCCAGGCTGAGATCAGGGCAGACCCTCCAGGAGAGCCTGGCCCCCAGCCCCTCTACTGATCTGTGGGAACCTCAGTAACTATTTTCTACTAGTCTGTCTGGCCACCTCACTTAGGCAACATGCATGGGGGAAAGGGGCAAACAATAGAGAGACTACTGGGCCGGGCTGACGCTTATACCCAAATGCCCACAGCCCCACTCTGGCCCCTGGTGTAGTGGAGGCATGCTGGACAAGGCAACAAGGAGTCCTGTCCCAGGTATGGCTGACCCTGTGTCTTTATGTCTGTAGATTGCTGTCTGGTGTCTGCCTGTCCCAGGATGCAAAATTAGCATTAGCAGGCCTCAGCAGGTTCCGTGAGCTCCAGCGGGTGTGAGATAAGCAACGTGAAGAGTCAGGCCTCTGCTCTCTGGAGGAGGGGGCATATGACGCAGCTGGAGAATCCTCACAGCTGCTCCATTATTGAGTTGTTCCATTGGTCTATCATTGTTGAGAAGACCAAGTAGAAACCTTCCCCCAAGAGAATAAATAAATAAAAGTTAAAACGAAGCACGGCTGCATCTTTGGGCGGGGAGCAGGGGCAGAAAGCGGGGCCACCTTTCAAGACTTAAAAATATAGGGATAGTAGTCATCACTCCAGTGTTCTTGCCTGGAGAATCCCAGGGACGAGGGAGGCTGGTGGGCTGCCGTCTATGGGGTCACACAGAGTCGGACACAACTGAAGCGACTTAGCAGCAGCAGCAGCAGCAGTCATCACTATCGTGTGAAGTCGCTCAGTCGCGTCCGACTCTTTGCGACCCCATGGACTGTAGCCCACCAGGCTCCGCCCTCCATGGGATTCTCCAGGCAAGAGCACTGCCATTTCCTTCTCCAGGGGATCTTCCCAACCCGGGGATCGAACCCGGGTCTCCCGCATTCCAGGCAGACGCTTTAACCTCTGAGCCACGAGGGAGGCCCGGTCATCACTATGTATGTCTTTAATTTATCCAACTGGCCCGCATGAAACTTACCTAGGCCATGGCAGAAGACGGCCAGTATGGCCACAGATTCCACCACCTCACACCTGATGCGGCTCTGGGCTGGAAGCGGCCTTTGAGGAGCAGGTTGGCGCACCCTCCAGCCGCAGTCCACAGCCACTGATTGGGTGGAGGCCTTCTTCTCCACCCCCTTCAGGAAGGAGCTCATGAGTGGTCTGTGCCCGTGGGGGCAGACAAGAGGGCCTATTTAGGGTCCTGTGGTGACTCCACAGCACCCAGCGTCCAGCACCACATGGGTCTGTTATACCCTTCGTTGTGTACAACTCTTCGCAACCCTACGGACTGCAGCAGGCCAGGCCTCCCTGTCCATCACTATCTCTCGGAGCTTGCTCAAACTCATGTCCATCAAGTCGGCAACACCATCCAACCATCTCATCCTCTGCCGCCCTCTTCTCCTACTGCCCTCAGTCTTCCCAGCACTGGGGTCTTTCCCGATGAGGTGATTCTTTGTATCAGGTGGGCAAAGTGTTGGAGCTGCAACAGCAGCATCAGTCCTTCCAGTGAGTACTCAGAGTTGATTTCCTTTAGGATTGACTGATTTGATCTCCTTGCTGTCCAAGCGAATCTCAAGAGTTTTCTTCAGCACCACAGTTAGAAAGCATCAATTCTGTGGAGCTCCCACCTTTTTTTATGGTCCAGTTGTCACATCCATACGTGACTACCGGAAAATCCACAACTTTGACTAGACAGGCCTTTGTTGGCAAAGGGATGTCTCTGCTTTATAATAGGCTTTATAATATAATAATAGGTTTGTCACAGATTTTCTTGCAAGGAGCAAGCGTCTTTTAATTTTGTGGCTTCAGTCACTGTTCATAGTGATTTTGGAAACCAAGATACACCCATGGTGTGTAAAATCAGACAGGTTGAACAAGAGGCAGCAAGTTCCCTGGAGGCCTTAGCAGGTCCCGTGAGCTCCAGGGGTGTGAGATAAGCAACATGAAGAGTCAGGCCCCTGCTCTCGGGGGAGGGGACATCTCTAGGGGCTCAGTGGTCCGGAGCATGCTGGGAAATTCCCTTCTGAGCAGAGAACACATTGCAGCTATCTCATCTTCCACAAGGAGAGGAGCAGGGAGCTGGATAGGCTCCATGTTGCCCCCGGGAATGCTGCTCCAGGGTGCCGAGCCGGGACCTGGCCCAGAGCAGGGCAGGGCTGCCGCAGGCCCAGCTTCTGCTGCGGGCTGCCTTGCCTCTTGGGCCGTGTGAGCAGGCAGGCCCGGCATTGAGCCGGCAGTGTCTGCAGTGGGGAAGCACACGGTGGCATTTGCGGCAAGCCTCAGGGGGAGTGTCTGGGTCTCTTGGGTTCCAGAGCACAGCCGGGGCGTCTGCAGCAAGCGCTGTATGGCCTCTGGGAAAACTGCTAGGGAGCCTGGGAGAGACGGAGCGCCGCTCCGGACCGCAGGACAGCAGGGGGCCGCGGGCCAGAGCTCCACCTGAGGAGCGGATGCTGCCGATGAAGCCAGTGCTGAAGGCGGGCGGGCCTGGCAGCTGTGCACCTCGCGGCGGAGGCGCCTCCTGGACGGGCCAGGGCGCAGGAGCAGGGCGGGGAGCGGGGGAGCGAGTTTGACCCGAGTGTGACCCCAGTCTCTCCCTTAGTGAGCACTCACGGTTCCCTGGTGAGCAACAGTGAAGAATCTGCCCGCAATGCGGGAGACCTGGGTTTGATCCCTGGGTTTGCAAGTTCCTCTGGAGAAGGGAATGGCAATCCACTCCAGTGTTCTTGTCTGGAGAATCCCATGGACACAGAAGCCTGGTGGGCTACAGTCCGTGGGGTCGCAGAGTCGGACACAGCTGAGCGACTAACACACCCATGGTTCTCTGGTGGCGGGCTTCCTTGTGGCCTCCCAGGGACATCCTGAGCCAACAGAGGGCTGCGGGTTCCCCCTCACCCCGCCCAGAGCAGCCCTGAGGAGCGGCGGAGAGCCCCCAGAGGGCAGGACTCAGAACGTGCCCGGTCGCCCAGCCTCGGGCCCAGCGTTGCTGAGACGTGGTTCCGATCCACACTGAAGGCCTGCTCTCCTGTAGCTGAAGGCGGAGAGTAAGATCTCTAGTCCTGTGTGTCTGTGTGTTTTCAGCTGGGGCTGCCGCAGGCCCCTGGGTTGGGGGAAGGGGCCGGCTAGGGTCGGGGCTGGTTCTGGCGCCTGGTGCCAGCATGCAGTGCTGACCGAGGGACCCAGGCCAAGTGAGCCCCTTCGCGCGGCCTTCCAGCGCTGCCCTGGGGCGCACACAGCCGCAGACGCGCGGGCACTGGCCCCTGGCTCCGGGGAGTAGGTGCCTCACCCGGGAGGAAGCCAAGAAGCCCGGGGTGAGCCATCCTGAGAAGGGCTCCAATCAGAGAGGGCAGCTGCCTGAGGGGACTGTCAGCTCGGCTTGCGTGCTAGAGGCCAGCAGCACCTGGCTATTAAGCCTGCATCCCGAGAAGTTAGAGAGAATCCCGAAGAAGCATTCCAAAGCACCCCACGTGGTTCTTTATTCTCTTTTAAATTATCCATAGGCACTTATATTTATCATGTGAGCTATTTTTAGAAAAAGCATTAAATGCTCTGCAAGGGTAGCTGAAAGCCTTAAATTGTTGCTAAAAGTTAACCAGAGGTCTAAAATGAGATTTACTAATTTCACTGTAAGTACATTGCTATTTATCCTGTTTCTTAATGGAAAATAGTGCACAATAACCTTTAAAAGTTAATACTTGAAGGGAGAGAGTAACGGCCAAGTAGCATTTTTTTTTCTTTCAGTTTCAATAAATTACTTTTTTCCCAGAGCTCAAGGATTCTGGTAGGAGTCAGGCCCCGTGTGCCTGAGGCTACATATTTTTCTTTCATTTTTCCATGAGACTACTTCCTGGGGGAGATGTTTCGCCCTCCAGGTTGTTACCAAGGCTTAGCAGGGTAAGCATCCTATACCCAAAAATGGTCCCTAGCACTTTATCTCTTAAAAGGTCCATCTTATCTATCATGTTTCTCAGTTATAGAAGATTACAAAGTAACACATGCTCATTCCAAAATTCGAATATGACAAGCATGGTTAACTCAGAAATAAGAATCAGTGATCGTCACTGTGAAAAATATTGTGCCTGTTATTTCAGATGTCTTCCTGTACGTGAGTTATTACTGTTATTGTGCATGTTACGTAGCAGTGGGCAACGCCGTATTCTGCCTGACTGGCTTTGTCTGAGTGCTTTATATGGATTGGTCCACAAGACACAGGGAGCCGTGAGATCTGCCCAGAGTTGCCCAAACCTGGGTCTGACGCAGACAGTCTGGCTGCAGAAGCCCCTCCTGGCGGGTCCCACCTGCTAGTTACGGAAACCACAGCTACAGGGAAGACGTCTCAACAACACACTCGCGAGTCTGGACTTGTTTCAACATCACCGCGTAGCTAAAGCATCTGCTGGTGTCATATTTTCAGATTATGTTTTAAAGTCTGCAAAACACAGCACTTGTAGAGATGACCAAGAACTCACGTCTGCAGTCTTCTGTTCAGGGATGCGTCCGTAGTTTGAACCACTGTTTTCCTTTATACCCAGTATCACGAAGACTATCGCGTTACAAGCTTGTGTGTGAGCTTATGGTGGTGTTTTGTCTGATGAATGTCAAGGAGAAAGCCTGCCGTATTAAAGAGCATGCACACATTTCATTTTGCTAAATGTTGACAAGCTGACTTTTAACTCCCAGCAGTAGACCATGGGAGTGGCTCTTTTCCCAAATCCTCACTAAATGTGAGTGTCATAGGTATTTTTCTTTAATCTTTGCTGATCTGATAGAAATAGTAGTGGTAGCTAGTGTTTTTATTTGCATTTCTTTTAAAAATTTATTTATTTTTAATTGAAGGATAATTGGTTTACAATACTGTGTTCGTTTCTGCCATTATTTGCTTTTCTTTGACTATTAGCAAGATTGAGTGTCTTCGTATACATATTGACTATCTGTCTGGCTTTCTCTAGGAATTTTTTACCCTTGTCTCTTTTAATACTGACTTTTAAATTTTATTGTTTTGTAAGATCACCTTCTGTGTGAAGGATATTGTAGGATTAGTGTACAGCAATTAGAAGCAATAAAGTAGGTATTCATAAATCAACATAGATTACAGAGTTGAATGAGTAAGTAAAAACATGACGATGCCGATGGCCGTGCATTCTGTGTAATTAAGATAACACATGGATGAGTTCTTTTGGAAATGGTGGGCAAGTTAATTTAGATCAACGCTACCACTGAGAATGATTAGAAGAGCTGGGAAAACTGTGCTGAGGAAATTAAGAAAGACCTAATTAAGTGGAGGGATGCGTGGAGTGTGTGGACTGGAAAATTTAATATTGCAAAGTTGTCAGTCTCCTCTTATTTATCTACAGAGGTAATGCAATGGCAATCCAAACACCAACAGGTCTCATTTGTTTGTTTGGGATTTTTTTTTTTTTTGGTTAATTAAAAAAAATAAACTAATGGGAAAATCCTAAAATTTATATGGAAATGCAAAGACCTCATTCAAGGCCATACTGAAGAAAAAGCAAAAAGTGAGAGAACTTCCCTCATATTAATATTTATTTTCAGTGAGATTTAAGAAAGTTTGTTATTGAAGCAAAGATAGACCTAAAGTTTAAATACAAATTTGTGTGTGTGGGGAAACTCAGTTTATGGCAGAGGTAACACCACAGAACCCAGGTAAATAAATGGGATGGTCTATTGGCTATTCCTACCGGAGGAAAATGAACTTCTCTGCTATTTACTTCTAAACACAGAAAGTAATTCCAGGTGGGTAACAGTTTTAAATGTGAAAGTTAAGATTAAAATTTTAGGGGCATTTTCATCTCAGGGTAGAATCAAGCGGTTGTAGTGTCAAGGCTCCTACTGAGACTGACATGAAAACCTAAGTAGTGGTATCTAGGGTCAGAGGGCTGCTGAGCTCTGAGAACCCGAGTGACCGGACGCTGAAAACAGAGGCGCCTCCTCGCTGGTCCTCTTGCCGATTCTGGACACGCGGAAGGAGGCAGGATTTGGGCTCTACGATGAGGAGGTGAGCAAAGCCCTGGGAGAGTCTCAGGCTGGAGACTGAGAACACAGACCCAGGCCTCGTGCCCGGCTGGCAAGCTGACTCGCAAGCCTCTGCAGAGCAGGGAGGCTCTCCAGCAGAGGGCAGGGATGACGGTGCAGAGCTCAGGGCCCACCAGGGGAAGATGCGTGGGGAGCCTGCCAGCTCTCCGTCACACGCCCTGGAAGCAGGGACAAAGGGGGTGGACTGCACCTTCGCCTCGACTCCGCCTAGTCCTGGCTGGTGCACTTGGCTTTATGCAGAAGCCCAGCAGTAAGTGTTTTCAGCTCTGCAGACCACAGGGTCTCCGCCACCACAACCCATGCCTGCCGCTGAGGGGGATACGTAGCCACAGACACCACGAACGTGGCTGAGCTCCAGTAAAACCGCTTACGGCCGGGGAAGCTTCACACTGGGCCCCCTTTAGCCCTGGTGAGAACTGTTTTAAATGGGACAGGTATTGTGGACTCATGTCACATCTGGCCAGGGCAGGGCTGCCCGTAGGGTGGGCAGTAACTGCCAGTCCCTGGGTCAGACGAAGGGGGTCAGTCCCCACCGTGTCTGTCCAGNCCCCCCACCCCTCCCTCCCTTTGGGAGGACCTCCACCCTTGCAAGCTGCCAGCTCCTTGTGATGTGTCTCACTGCCTGGACACCTCTCACGGGTCTTTGGAATGGAGAGAGTGCTTGTGACTTCACACAGAGAGTGAATCAGAAGTGACCTTTGGGGAGGTGGTGAATTTGGCCTAGGGTGTGTGTAGTTCAGTTGACATCTGCAGAGAGGAGTGGGAAGGTTGCCTGGGATCTGGGAGAGGAGCCCTGAGAGGCCTGGGGGCCTGGAGCCCAGAGACACAGGCCAGGTCCACCTGGCCGCAGACTGGAGGGTGGAGGGACCCCTGAGGGAGGGACTCAGGGTGAGACCGGCCCGGGATCTCGGGCTGCACATGGTGTCACAGGGTCCTCTGTGACCCAGGTGCCGGGCTAGAGCAGGAGGAGGAACCAGGGCCACCAGCCTGCCGGCCGAGCTCACCACTAACTGAGTGTGAATGGCTGTGTCCTTTCAGCACTGACTCAGGGTTACCCCCCTCACTGGCCCACTGCTGGAGCCACCAGGAAACTGACCAGGGAGGTGGGGAGCCCCGTGGAACACCAGCCAGGACACTCATCACCACCTGTACTGTGAGTGATGGAGACACGCACTCAGGTGAGCACGGGGCGGGGAGGGGGTGCTGTGATGGAGAGGGGCCCTCAGGTGAGCACAGGGAGGGGCTGTGAGGGGGTCATGCACGGAGGTGAGCACAGGAAGGACGATCCTACCTGTGTGGGCCATGAGAGTGAGAGGCCAAACCATGGCACTAGTGATATCAGGATTCCAGAATCACCGCTGGCAGAGTGAAGTCTGGAAGCCAGGTTCCAAGGGAGACAAGGACAGAGCAGAAATACGGACAGTGACTTCTATCTCTCAGCCGAGAACCTTTAGAAATGAAAGGGGAAATGTTATCTCATGGATGGGACAAAACAGAGCTGCCTGCATCGAAACAGGGAAGAGGCGGAGCATCTCGAGAGACGCAGCCGCGGGGGGTGCGGGGGGGGGGAGTTTCCTGGTCTTTGATATGCAGGGAGACAAGCCCCAGCCGTGGGAGGCACCTGTGGCTGCTGGACTCTGAGGAAGGAGGCTCCACAGCCGGGAAGCAGGGGACACTGGAGGTTCGGAGTTGAGGCGATGTGGGACGCCTTGTGTAACAGTCAGCTAGAGTCAAGAGAGCAGTGAGTTTACCAGATGTCTGCTTCGTGTGTGTGTGTGTGTGTGTGTGTGTGTGTGTGTGTGTGTGTGTGATTACCTATGGTGTCACAGCTGCAACCAGCTGGACAAATAGATACAGTAAGGCGACATAGCTCCTATGTGATGAGAAGCAAACTCTGACAGGAGAGGAGCCCAGGAGTTAGCTCTTTAATGCATGGAGACTGCCGGAGTCCTCGAGGGCAGCAAGCAAAGCTTTTGCTCTTGAAACTTGATTATCATACACTATTCGACACATCAGCAAGGAGAGCAGTAGGCGTGCCACCACTCAGTGTATTACTCCACCTGTGAGATTTGCTGCTAACACAGGTTGGGCTCAACACCCAGGGAGACAAGTGATCAGGGGTCAGGGCTGGAACCAGGCTGGAACCCAGGCGGGTCCCCTGGAGCTAGAGCTGTGGCATGAGAAAGATGTTCCGGGAAAGTCTGAGATGAGGAGACAGGCCAGCCTACTCCCTGGGGCAGGACCGGGCACGTCGACAGGGTCACCTCAGGCTCTAAGGGGGCCTTCACTGGAATGCAGTCTTTACCGGCCCAGCCTCGCTCTTCCCAGGGGACTCTGGGACGGCCCCCGTGGCAGCCCCAGCAAAGCAGAGACGGTGAGCAGGCACGGTTCCCTCCCTGTGAATCACACGTCTAGATGTATGCGGCTGGGCCGCAATGTGCTGGAAACTGTGTTTAATAATTACCTGAGTGAAGTCCCAAGGACCTATTGAAGTGATCTATTTAAATGTCAATGCCATTCATCTTTAATGAGAAAACAAAACCTTCCGGTATTATTAGTCTCTGGAATTGTGGAACACATCGGTTGATATGCTGTCATTTTCAAAACCAAATAAGGAAAGACCATTAAAGCCTGCCTTTGCGCTCATCTGCCTGGCCCGGGCCTCCGAGAACGCGCCGCCATCTGCAACTGCGGCTGGTTGGTTAGCAGCAATGTCACCATCGTGATGTATAGCTCAATAAAGCCGTGCCAGCTGGCAAAACACATTCTGGGGATTCGGGCCGTGTAAGTTAGATCAAAAAGTTATCAAGATAGATAGCATGATAGGAAAATAGAAGAGTTTTTGATCTGATGCTGAGAATTCAAGTGTTCTGCAATGTTTTCCAAGCGCTGGGAAATAAGGAGCCAGCATGTGGGAGGTGCGGCCACTGCCGGGCGAGAGACCCCCGCCTGGGCCTCCAGGTGCTTCTGATAGGTCCTGGGTCCCGTCTGTGTCTCCCCAAACCAGAGCCCCGATTTCCTCATCTGGGGCGGGAACAGGCTCATCCCCTGGGCCACGGGCTTTGCTGCTCCGTCAGGATAACTGTTGGCACAACTGGCACCTCCATCCCTTCACGCTTTCTTCCTATGTTTTGACCACAGCACTCAGCATGCGGGGTCTTAGTTCCCCATCCAGGGATCAAACCCACTCTGCCTGCAGTGGGAGCGCAGAGCCTTAACCGCTGGGCCGCCAGGGAACCCTGTTCCTTTGTCTTTCTGATGCCATAAATCGGTCACAGATAAGAAGGAACTGGGTTCCAAATACAGATCCAAACACCGCTCCCGTGGCTGGCTGAGCATCAGCAGATCTCTGTGAAGGTTTGGACCAACAGGCAGCGAGTCCATGAACTTGGTGTCACTGTGCAGAATTATAGGTGTTTTGGGTGTGATGTGTTTGTGTGGAGCTGGTGACTCATTCAGAGACCGCTGNAACCGCTGGGCCGCCAGGGAACCCTGTTCCTTTGTCTTTCTGATGCCATAAATCGGTCACAGATAAGAAGGAACTGGGTTCCAAATACAGATCCAAACACCGCTCCCGTGGCTGGCTGAGCATCAGCAGATCTCTGTGAAGGTTTGGACCAACAGGCAGCGAGTCCATGAACTTGGTGTCACTGTGCAGAATTATAGGTGTTTTGGGTGTGATGTGTTTGTGTGGAGCTGGTGACTCATTCAGAGACCGCTGAGTGTAGACAGACAGACAGACAGATGTTTCAGGGTGGAGACATCCATTCAGTGTTCTACAAGTGGAAGGAGGACTAATATTCCTTGTAAGTCAACATTTCTAAATTTTCTCGAATGATTTATTAGGAAAAATGAAGTGAAAGTGGAAACGCATGGAGCAGCCTTCAGAGAAGCGTGGGCAGGACAGACTCCAGTGCGGGCCAGGCGCCGGCCGCTCGCTGCGGGCGGCGGGGCCGCTGCGGCCTCTGAGTGACGTCCCCGCATCGGGCACCATGCTGGCACTGGGAAGGCCGTCCTCAGTGGGGAGAGCAAAGGAAAGCAGACACGGGGCAGAAACCACACTGCACGGTTTGTGGGATTTATAGATAGACATATGTGGTTATCTTATGTATAATTTGAAATGGATAATTTAAAATATACATTTATATAATTACAACTATAAATAATTATATCCAGTTCAGCTGCTCAGTCATGTCTGACTCTTTGCAACCCCATGGACTGCAGCATGCCAAATGAATAATTATATGATACGACATAAAATGTATATTGTATTTCCACGATTTGCTAGTGAACTTTGTTATGAGGAGAAGCTGTTTCTGGGGATGTGTTTCTCACGTCCTTGATCTTGAGGCTTCCAAGCCTGGACTCTTGCATCAAGTATGTAAGTAAGCCCCCCAACCGAGATCAGGGGGACACATTGCACCCTTCAGTCAACATGCCTGCGTGCTTTTTATGGCAGCTCTAATTCATTCCTTGAGGCTGGAACACGAACTTCAGCTTCCCTTCCAAAACTCCACGCTGCTTGTTTTGTCACTTGGTGAAGAGCAGGCGACGTGTCCCATCGAAATAGCACTGAGGCTTCATCGTCACCACACGGAGTGGGATCACAGGGCCTGGCTCTTTAACATACACACTTTACCAAATACGTTTTTAAAACCTATATTTAAGCACTGACACTGAGTGCTGAGATCTTTGAAAGTAATGTGTTAGCTAAATGCAGCATCAAGAATTCAGTTAATTATCTTAATATTTCATTTGTTAACATGGAATATGATTGTAAGAAATTATGCTCCTCATAAGCCTGGTAGGCTGCATCCATGGGGTCGCTAGGAGTCGGACACGACTGAGCGGCTTCACTTTCACGTTTCACTTTCATGCACTGGAGAAGGAAATGGCAGCCCACGCCAGTGTTCTTGCCTGGAGAATCCCAGGGACGAGGGAGCCTAGTGGGCTGCCGTCTGTGGGGTCGCACAGAGTCGGACACAACTGAAGCGACTTAGCAGCAGCAGCAACAGCCCTCATAAATCAACATTCCTAAATCCTTCAGAATTCAGTAGCCTCCTAAAATACAAGGTGAAAGCGAAAATGAATAAAACAGCACAAAGGCACGTGCGGACGCACAGACCTCTGTGACCCCGTGGACTCTAGCCCGCCAGGCTCCTCTGTCCATGGGATTTTCCAGGCAAGAGTACTGGAGTGGGTGCCATTTCCTTCCCCAGGGGATCTTCCCAACCCAGGGATTGAACCTGTGTCCCTCGGGTCTCCTGCACAGGCCTGCAGATTCCTTACACCGCTGCGCCACCTGGGAGGCCCTCAGCACTCCAGGTAATTGATTAAAATGCTGTAGGTTGGGATCCTAATTCCCCTCTCTTCCTGCCTGAGTGAAGGAAATGCCATTCTCTGTTCTGAGATTGCGTTAAGGATGTGATAAAATCTGGGGCCCACCTTGGGTGGGACCGCATCCAGCTCTTATGAAGTCAGTGGCAGCGGAGGAACTGGACATCGGAAGTGGCCAGTCCTCCCCAGGTCATCCAGAGTCCTCCCCAGGTCATCCAGGACCTGAGGGGCTCCAGCCCACTCTGGGCTCCCCGACAGGAAGCCCATGGGGGACTCAGCCTTCAGCCCTGGGAGCACCTTCTGCAAGTGGCCAAGCTGCCCCTCCTCCCCACCCCGGGGCCTGGCCAGTGGACTGTGGGATGCAGGAGATTTTGCCAGAAACCAGTTTCTGCTTCCAGCCCTGGAGTCTCTCCCCAGAGGCAGAGATGATTGGCAGCCCAGAGAGCCAATCACAGTCCTTACACCCTGTGAGGTGGTCCACGGACAGCCAGCCCCTCCCAATTCTTTGGTTCTAACACACGTGTGTGTGTGCACACACATGCAGGCACACACTCACCCGGCACTGGCCTGTACACACACAGGCTCACACAGGCACAGAGGGTCTGCAGAGGAGAACAGCAGGTCAGTGAGCACAGCCGCTGGTCTGAGCGCCCAGGGAAGCATCACCGAGCCAACTCCAGAACCCGACCCCAGAGAGTGAGCCGAGCTGCCGGGGGCCATCCACAGACAGAGATGATTCCGGGTCACTGCTGCTTGGGCACCCAGAGAAGCAGGAACAGCATGAGGTGGCCCGAGGGGGTGGGCTGGGGCTGACAATGACAGCAGGGGGGACCCCTTGACAATGGCCAAGCTGCCTGATGGCACGTTCCCCCCAGGGCGGCCCACTCGGCCCCGAGCTTTACTGTCCTGGAAGCCTTGCTGCACAGACCCACAGCCCTGCAGCCTGGCTTGCACCAGCCCCTAGCTTGCCGCCACAGTCAGCTCTGTGGGCACGGCAGTTGGTCCTGAGGAGGAGGGGCTGATGACGCCTGAAGGTCACACTCACAGGGCCCGGCCCGAGGGTCCGCCCGGCTCCCGGTCCTGAGACCAGCAGACCGTCCCGTGCTGCTNCCCACAGCCCTGCAGCCTGGCTTGCACCAGCCCCTAGCTTGCCGCCACAGTCAGCTCTGTGGGCACGGCAGTTGGTCCTGAGGAGGAGGGGCTGATGATGTCTGAAGGTCACGCTCACAGGGCCCGGCCCGAGGGTCCGCCCGGCTCCCGGTCCTGAGACCAGCAGACCGTCCCGTGCTGCTGTGCGCCTCCTGCCAGGCTCTCCTGGAGCTCTCGCCAGGCCCTGCTCTACACCTGCCGCCATGCAGCCTCCTGGTCCTCTCACTCACTCCCTCCATCCCCCTCAGTCCCCTGGGTGGAGTCCTGCTGAGCGTGTCTGCCTGGGGGGTCTTAGCCCCCCGCCCCCACCACGTTCCATCCCTGCCTAGAACTCCTTCCCCTCCACAGCTGGGGCTGCCCCAGGGCATCTGATGCCTGAGCCCCCCCCAGACTTGCTTTGTATTGGAGGGGGACTAAGATGGAAGAACTTAGTCCCACTGGGTGACTGCTGCTGATGGCATGTCCTGAGCTGCTTGGCTGCATATGTCTGCAGACTTACTGGAGCTGGTGGTTGTCAAGCTCAAAGTGAGTCCCACTTGGGTTACAGTGGAGCCCCAGATCACCACAGAGTACCCATGCAGATGTGACCACGTTCCTCAGCCCCAAGTCTATAGGTGTGGATTGGATGACCAGCATCATGAGGTTGTTAGAGATATTGAAACATTTAAAGCATGAATTTGGATGTCTGGCTCATAGTAAGTATTCAGAAAAGGCAAATTTCCTATCAGGGGTCTAAACCNGATGACCAGCATCATGAGGTTGTTAGAGATATTGAAACATTTAAAGCATGAATTTGGATGTCTGGCTCATAGTAAGTATTCAGAAAAGGCAAATTTCCTATCAGGGGTCTAAACCTGGGGAAAGATGCCCCCACCTGGCTCTGGAATTCAAGGATGGAGAGGTACCCATGTGTGAAGGTGATCACCGAGCCAGACACCATGACCCTGCCTCTCCCATCATGTCACTTGTTCAGTTACTGAGACACAGCATCCTCTGGTCCTAACCTGGGAACCATCTCCTGCTCATCAAAGAGCAACCTTCACTCATAAGAGTCACTGAGGAGGAGACTGGATTCCCGCTGTCTTCTCTAATCCAAAGTAGGACTTTGGGGAAAACCAAGAGTGCCTTATGGCAGAAAGTGAAGAACTAAGAGTCTCGTGATGAAAGTGAAAGAGGAGAGGGAAAAAGTTGGCTTAAAATTGAACATTCAGAAAACTAAGATCATGGCATCCGGTCCCATCATTTCATGGCAAATAGATGGGGAAACAATGGAAACAGTGACAGACTTTATTTTTCTGGGCTCCAAAATCACTGCAGATGGTGACTGCAGCCANGATGACCAGCATCATGAGGTTGTTAGAGATATTGAAACATTTAAAGCATGAATTTGGATGTCTGGCTCATAGTAAGTATTCAGAAAAGGCAAATTCCCTATCAGGGGTCTAAACCTGGGGAAAGATGCCCCCACCTGTCTCTGGAGTTCAAGGATGGAGAGGTACCCATGTGTGAAGGTGATCACCGAGCCAGACACCATGACCCTGCCTCTCCCATCGCGTCACTTGTTCAGTTACTGAGACATAGCATCCTCTGGTCCTAACCTGGGAACCGTCTCCTGCTCAGCAAAGAGCAACCTTCACTCATAAGAGTCACTGAGGAGGAGAGACTGGTTTCCCGTTGTCTTCTCTAATCCAAAGTAGGACTTTGGGGAAAACCAAGAGTGTGCCTTATGGCAGAAAGTGAAGAACTAAGAGTCTCGAGATGAAAGTGAAAGAGGAGAGGGGGAAAGTTGGCTTAAAATTCAACATTCAGAAAACTAAGATCATGGCACCCGGTCCCATCACTTCATGGCAAATAGATGGGGAAACAATGGAAACAGTGACAGACTTTATTTTTCTGGGCTCCAAAATCACTGCAGATGGTGACTGCAGCCATGAAATTAAAAGATGCTTGCTCCTTGGAAGAAAAGCTATGATCAACCTAGACAGCATATTAAAAAGCAGAGACATTACTTTGCCAACAAAGGTCCATCTAGTCAAGGCTATGGTTTTTCCACTGGTCATGTATGGATGTAAGTTGGACCATAAGGAAAGCTGAGCACTGAAGAACTGATGTTTTTGAACTCTGGTGTTGGAGAAGACTCTTGAGAGTCCCTTGGACTGTAAGGAGATCCAACCAGTCCATCTTAAAGGAGATCAGTCTTGGGTGTTCATTAGAAGGACTGATGCTGAAGCTGAACCTTTAATACTTTGGCCACCTGATGGGAAGAGCTGACTCGTTTGAAAAGACTCTGATGCTGGGAAAGATTGAGGGCAGGAGAAGGGGACGACAGAGGGTGAGATGGTTGGATGGCATCACTGACTCGATGGATGCAAGTTTGAGTGAACTCCAGGAGATGGTGATGGACAGGGAAGCCTGGTGTGCTGCAGTCCATGGGGTCACAAAGAGTCGGACACGACTGAGTGACTGAACTGTGCATTAATAACCGAGACTAAACAAATTATGTTCAAATCTACAATGTTTCGATCTGGGATTTTTTTAAAAAAAAGGTCTCTCTTCAGATTTCCTTAAAGCATCGAGCAACAGCCACCCTTTTTTCCTCCCTCCCTCCCCTCCTTCTTACTCCTCACCTACCGTTTCTCTATACCATCTTCCCAAATCACGAATTTGTGCCACCATGGTGACGGCCGTCAGCAGGGACAAACTTCGGTGACCAGCTTTTCCCCATATGCTGAAGACTCTGATCATCCAAAGCTCCCCAGCGTCCACCACTGCCTTTCCCAGGGTCCAGATAGTGCCCAGAGTATTGCTTACTTTGATTCAAATGTGTACACTTGTTCTTGCTGCAGGAAAGGTTTCTTTTTTTTATGTTCATTTCTGTGTGGTATTCTGGAGTATGAGTATGTATCCCATCATCATAATTGTTTGGCTTTTAACATGCTTTAGCCAATGTGCAAGTTACTGATTCTAAAATCTCTAACAAACTGTCGGCGAGCCTGTGGTTGGCCATTCTCTCTAGCCATTAATGTCCCTGTTTCAAGGAACGACAGAAAAGTGCAGGCAGCTAAACATTGTACTTTGGATCATAATTGGATTCAATTAATTTAGGTAACATCAATTCTTGGCGGTAAAAGTTGCTTGCCTTGTGATAAAATGCCTGTGAGTAGCCAGATTACTGAGACTGGGGGCAGGGCTTATGAAAATTATGCAGTAGAACCAATAGGTTAATTTCACATGTCAATTGCCCACCGGGAAGCAGGTGATGACTGGGCAGGTCAGAAAAATTGCGGAGGGTCTGGCGTGCAGCTGGGGGACCCCGGGAGGGAAGGGGCCACTGCAGCTGCAAGCTCCAAGCTCCTGACCCTCAGCTCCAGAACATTCTTCTTGCAGAGGAAATAAGCTGCTATGTCGACCATGGTCTCTGAAGAGTTTTGTCTTGATTCATCTCATAAAACTGTCTCAGCAGCACACTCAGCCTGACAAGGTCCCTCATTACCGAGCATTTTTTGCAACTTCCCAGTGGCTTCCTCTTCATCTCTTTTCAAAACTCATAACAAGGGCTCCTTATCTTCCGGTGTCATTTCCACCCTCAGTGTTGTCAACAAGGTAAAGTTCTTTTATCCAGATGCACGGTCCTTTCAGGGTTACTTCTACTGGAAGGTGTCCAAGTGAAATCAGAGTTTTTACACAAAGCAAAGCATAGCTCTTCCTAATTGTGAATTCGCATCTCTCAATGTTAAACTTTATGCAACCAGGGCACGTACTTTTATATATTTAAACTTTTATCTAAAAAATTCTGATAAAATGTACTTGGGTCATTTTTCTTAGATATGACGAGGAGTAATTTAACCTCATTAAAGCCTCATGTTTTTAACATAAAAGTGATTAGGTCTTGCCGATGATTCAGTTGGTGGCTCAGACAATAAAGAATTTGCCTGCAATGCAGGAGAACTGGGTTCCATTCCTGGGTCAGGAAGATCCCTAGGAGAAGGGAATGGCTACCCACTCCATTATCCTTGCCTGGGAAATCCACGGACAGAAGAGCCTGGTGGGCTACAGTCCATTGGAAGGACCGATGCTGAAGCTCCAGTACTTTGGCCACCTGATGTAAAGAGTGGACTCATTGGAAAAAACTTTGATGCTGGGAAAGATTGAGGGCAAGGGGAGACAGGGGCAACAGAGGATGAGATGGTTGGATGGCATCACCAACTCGATGGGCATAAGTTTTGAGCAAACTCTGGGAGATAATGAAGGACAGGGAAGCCTGGTGTGCTGCAGTCCATGAGGTCACAATGACTCAGACATGACTTAGCAACTCAACAGCAACAACAGTTCAGTTACTTTTGTTGAGATGTGATTTCTTGGAAGAAGAGTCAGTATTTCAGGCCACTGGATCCATTCTGCTGCAGCACCTGTGTTCTCTAACTGATGGTCTTTCAGAGACGAGGAGGGAAAAAAGAGTAACTCAGTGTCCTCAGATGCTGAGACGTTAACAGTCTCCCAGGGCAAGAGCAAACTAGTCGGTGTATCACCAGGACCCAGAGCATGGACGGCATCTCGCGGGTCTGTGGGGTCTCCAAGCTGCCAGTCAAATAACTTTCTCCATAATGTGCTCAAGAAAGAATAACGAGCCAACTCAGACATACAACTGCATGTGAATGCTTCCCTGTCAAAATATCACCCTCTAGATATAACCGAATCCTGGGCTTTGAAAATCCATCTCCTCCAAATCTGTATTCCACAAATGCAGCTTTTACAAAGTGCATTCAATTTGAAGGGGAAATCCAATAATTACAAAGTTTGAAGATTCAATTTAAATTCTAAAAGTGGTCAAGAGCATCCCTGGGGGATGCAGGTGAGGAATTTGAGCTCTGGCGGAGTCTGAGTCTTCAGCGTGTTTCTAAAAATGAAAAGCACCTTCTCCTCTCCTCCTGCAGATTTCCATGTGCTTGGACAGCCTGCAGAGATGATTCTGGGAGAGGGGTGCTTGCGAGCCTAACTCTGGCCCTGGAAAATGACTGCTGTGTTTGATGCTTTGCAACCCAACTTCAGTTCAGTTCAGTTGCTCAATCATATCCAACTCTTTGTGACTCCGTGGACTGTAGCATACCACATTTCCCTGTCCATCACCAACTCCTGAAGCTTGCTCAAACTCATGTCCACTGAATCGGTGATGCCATCCAACCACCTGGTCCCATGACATCCTTTTCTCCTCCTGCCTTAAATCTTTCCCAGCATCAGGGTCTTTGCCAATGAGCCAGTTCTTGGCATCAGGTGGCCCAAGTATTGGAGTTTCAGCTTCAGCATCAGTCCTTTCAATGAATATTCAGGACTGATTTCCTTTGAGATTGACTGGTTTGATCTCTTTGCAGTCCAAGGGACTCACAGGAGTCTTCTCCAACAACCACAGTTCAAAAGCATCAATTCTTCAGTGCTCAGCTTTCCTTATGGTCCAACTCTCACATCCATACGTGACTATTGGAGAAACATTAGCTTTGACTAGACGGACCTTTGTTGGCAAAGTAATGTCTCTGCTTTTTAATATGCTGTCTAGGTTCGTCATAGCTTTTTTTCCAAGGAGTAAGCATCTTTTAATTTCATGCGGCAGTCACCATCTGCAGTGATTTTGGAGCCCAGAAAAATAAAGTCTGTCACTGTTTCCATTGCTTCCCCATCTATTTGCCATGAAGTGATGGAGCTGGATCTTCATTTTTTGAACTTTGAGTTTTAAGCCAGTTTTTTCATTCTCCTTTCTCACTTTTAAGAGGCTTTTTAGTTCCTCTTCACTTTCTGCCATAAGGGTGACGTCATCTGCATATCTGAGGTTTTTCCTATTTCTCCAGGCAGTCCTGATTCCAGCTTGTGCTTCCTCCAGCCCAGCGTTTATCATCATGTATTCTGTATAGACATTAATCAAGCAGGGTGACAACACACAGCCTTAATGTATTCTGTTCCCAATTTGGAATCAATCAGTCGTTCCATGTCCAGTTCCAACTGTTGCTTCTTGACCTGCATACAGGTCTCTCAGCAGGCAGGTCAGGTGAANCTTTTAAGAGGCTTTTTAGTTCCTCTTCACTTTCTGCCATAAGGGTGACGTCATCTGCATATCTGAGGTTTTTCCTATTTCTCCAGGCAGTCCTGATTCCAGCTTGTGCTTCCTCCAGCCCAGCGTTTATCATCATGTATTCTGTATAGACATTAATCAAGCAGGGTGACAACACACAGCCTTAATGTATTCTGTTCCCAATTTGGAATCAATCAGTCGTTCCATGTCCAGTTCCAACTGTTGCTTCTTGATCTGCATACAGGTCTCTCAGCAGGCAGGTCAGGTGAAAGATGGTAACGATTTGGTATTCCCAGCTCTTTAAGAATTTCCACAGTTTGTTGTGATTCACACAAAGGCTTTAATGCAGTCAATGAATAAGAAATAGATGTTTTTCTGGAACTCTCTCGCTTTTTCAGTGATCCAACAGATGCTGGCAATTTGATCTGGTTCCTCTGCCTTTTCTAAATCCAGCTTGAACATCTGGAAGTTCTTGGTTCACATACTGTTGAAGCCTGACTTGGAGAATTTTGAGCATTACTTTGCTAGCGTGTGAGATGAGTGCAATTGTGTGGTAGTTTGAGCATTCTTTGGCATTCCCTTTCTTTGGGATTGGAATGAAAACTAACCTTTTCCAGTCCTGTGGCCACTGCTGAGTTTTCCAAATTTGCTGGCATATTGAGTGCAGCACTTTCACAGCCTCATCTTTCAGGATTTGAAATAGCTCAGCTGGAATTCCATCACCTCCACTAGCTTTGTTTGTAGTGATGCTTCCTAAGGCCCACTTGACTTCACATTCCAGGATGTCTGGCTCTAGGTAATCACACCATCATGATTATCTGGGTTGTGAAGATCTTTTTTGTACAGTTCTTTTGTGTATTCTTGCCACATCTTCTTAATATCATCTGCTTCTGTTAGGTCCAGACCATTTCTGTCCTTTATCGAGCCCATCTCTGCATGAAATATTCCCTTGGTTTCTCTAATTTTCTTGAGGAGATGTCAAGTCTTTCCCACTCTAGTGTTCTCCTCTATTTCTTTGCATTGATCACTGAGGAAGGCTTTCTTATCTCTCCTTGCTGTTCTTTGGAACTCTGCATTCAGATGAATGTATCTTTCCTTTTCTCCTTTTCCTTTTGCTTCTCTTTTCTCAGCTATTTGTAAAGCCTTCTCAGACAACCATTTTGCCTTTTTGCATTTCTTTTTCTTGGGGATGATATTGATCACTGCCTCCTGTACAATGTCACGAACCTCCATCCATATTTCTTCTGGCAATCTATCAGATCTAATCCCTAGAATCTATTTCTCACTTCCACTGTATAATTGTAAGGGATTTGATTTAGGTCATACCTGAATGGTCTAGTGGTTTTCCCTACTGTCTTCAATATATGTCTGAATGTGGCAATAAGGAGTTCATGATCTGAGTCACAGTCAGCTCCCAGTCTCGTTTGCACTGACTGTATAGAGCTTCTCCATCTTTGGCTGCAAACAATATAATCCATCTCATTTCAGTATTGACCATCTGGTGATGTCCATGTGTAGCCATGTCCAGCCCCGACGTGCTGCATTAGAATATGTGTACTGATGCTTTTGAGCTGTGGTGTTGGAGAAGACTCTTGAGAGTCCCTTGGACAGCAAGGAGATCCAACCAGTCAATCCTGAAGGAGATCAGTCCTAAATAGTCATTGGAAGGACGGATGTTGGAGCTGAAACTCCGATACTTTGGCCACCTGATGCAAAGAACTGACTCATTGGAAAAAGACGCTGATGCTGAAAAAGATTGAGGGCAGGAGGCGAAGGAGACAACTGAGGTTGAGATGGTTGGGTGGCATCACCGACCCAACGGGCGTGAGTTTGAGTGAACTCTGGCAGCTGGTGATGGACAGGGAGGCCTGGCGTGCTGCAGTCCGTGGGGCCGCATGACTGAGCAACTGAACTGAACTGAGCTGAGCTGCTTTCTAGGTATGTTTGGAGAGGCATTGTTGGGGGGTGGGTATCAGCCACCAGGTGAACCGACCCTTTTCCCTTCTGAAATACTGAGGATTTCTCAGAGATGCTCATCGCTGGCTTTGCCGACAGGTCAGCCTCTTTTGGCATCACTGACTCCTTGGCCTGCTCGAGGTTCCTATTTGAGATAGAATCTCAGCTGCATCTTTCTGTGATGCCATCCTGCTTATCAGGTGACTTTGTTCAAAGTTGCTCATTTGTTCAGGTCATCTGTCCTCAGGGGAGTGTGGGGCAGGATCCTGGGACTCACACAGCAGCTGTGGGCATATCTCCTTCCTGGACAGGCCAGGTTGGTGGGACCTGGGGAACCAGTACCTCTGGCTGAGAGGGTCTTGTTTATCTGCCCCAGTGGCCTAGAAGTGTGTGTCCCAAGGCTTCCATGGGGGACAGTGGGAGAGGAAAGGGAGTGGTGGATACGGAAAAGGAGACGTGAGTAGGGGGGAGGCTGGGCGACAGATCAGGCAGCATCTGAGCCCTGCCCCCGGGGGCAGGGACCCACGTCCTCAGATCAGGAGAATGTGTGGTTTGTGTCTGGGGAAAGGAGAAGTGGACGCCATTGGGCAGAGGAGAGAGACCCCCAGAGGCTGCATGAACCCCTAGGTGGCAGGATGCTGCCCCGATGTGGGGTTCCCACAGACACAGACTCCAGAGCCCCTGAGGCCCCTGTGCCCACTTCCAGGGAGAAGGCATGGGTAGAGAGCACAGCTTTACTGCAGTGGAGGCTGGACACCCGCCAGCATGTGTGTGATGCTCTGATTTTATAGATTCATAGTCTGCACATCTGTCCCCACACTCCATCACCCCAAAGTCCTCTCATGCCATCTCTAGTTGATCCAGGATCCCATGCCGAGTCCCAGAAATGGCTTGTGTTGCTTCCATCTCTAGAGATGCACCTTTTCAGGAAATGTCATAGAGATGGGATCTGACGATATGCAGACGTTTCTTCGGGCTTCCTTCATGCACATAGTGATTTTTAGGTGTAGCCTACAGCAGTAACTGATTGCTTGTTACAGCCAAATAGCATTCCATTATACAGCTTTACCACTTTTTATTTTTCTGACCTATGTATGCCTCTGAAAGTTGTTTTCAGTTTCGGGAAATCGTGAATGATGCAGTCTACACATACATGTTTCTGCACGGACACCTTCTCATCTCTGGGGAGGTTCCTAGGCAAGACCTTGCTGGGTCAGACAGCAAGTGTAATGTGGGCTTTCGGAGAAACAGCCAAGAAATTTTCCCAGGTGACCGCACTGTCTTCCCTTCTGGCCTGCAGAGCCCAGGCTCACTGATTCTCCTCTCTCCTGCCCACTCGCCGTCCTTCTGTGGTCTCCACCACAGCCTTGAGGGGCCCATGGAGCCATCTCAGTGTAATTTTAATATGCATGTTACTGGCAACAAGTGACATTGAACGTCTCAGGTGCTTTTTAGCCGTCTGCATATTTTCTTGAGTGAAACGGCTAGTCAGAGCTCTGTTCACTGCCTAAATCATCATTCCCTTGCTTTCGGCTGTGCCGGGCCTTCACTGCTGCAGGGCTCCCTCTAGCTGCGGGGAGTGGGGGCTGCTCTCAGACGCGGGGCTCTGGCTCCTCATCTCGAGGGCTTCTCTTGCTGCGGGGGCTGCTCTCTTCCAGGGTTCAGCCCTGGTGGATCCAGGGTGATTCGAAGGTGGGGACGGAGTAGGCGTCCTAGAAAAAAAGCTATTTAATTACAGATATAGAGGGAGATTAGAAATGGATAGTGTAGCAGAAAAATTAGTGGAGAAAAAGAGGCTGAATAACTTCGGTTACATGGAATAGCATCCATGCTCCAGATGGGAATTCAGCCAGAAAAACGGGAAGCAAGAAAGAACGACATGGGGGAGTCAGTCTTTCCAGGAACTGATCCCATTTCTTTTATTTTCCAGGTTTGTTTCTATACCTTTTGTTATCCATAGGGATGAATACAGAATCATGCGGGGGTCAGCAGACCTGACCCTTGTCACAANTTTTTTTTTTTGGCTCCAAAATCACTGCAATGGTGACTGCAGCCATGAAATTAAAAGATGCTTACTCCTTGGAAGGAAAGTTATGATCAACCTAGACAGCATATTGAAAAGCAGAGACGTTACTTTGCCAACAAAGGTCCGTCTAGTCAAAGCTATGGTTTTTCCTATGATCATGTATGGATGTGAGAGTTGGACTGTGAAGAAAGCTGAGCGCCGTAGAATTAATGCTTTTGAACTGCGGTGTTGCAGAAGACTCTTGAGAGTCCCTTGGACTACAAGGAGATCCAACCAGTCCATTCTGAAGGAGATCAGCCCTGGGATTTCTTTGGAAGGACNAGACGTTACTTTGCCAACAAAGGTCCATCTAGTCAAGGCTATAGTTTTTCCTGTGGTCATGTAAGGATGTGAGAGTTGGACTGTGAAGAAGGCTGAGTGCCAAAGAATTGATGCTTCTGAACTGTGGTGTTGACTCTTGAGAGTCCCTTGGGCTGCAAGGAGATCCAACCAGTCCTTTCTGAAGGAGATCAGCCCTGGGATTTCTTTGGAAGGAATGATGCTAAAGTGAAACTCCAGTACTTTGGCCACCTCATGCGAAGGGTTGACTCATTGGTAAAGACTGATACTGGGAGGGATTGGGGGCAGGAGGAGAAGGGGACGACCGAGGATGAGATGGCTGGATGGCATCACTGACTCGATGGACGTGAATCTGAGTGAACTCCAGGAGTTGGTGATGGACAGGGAGCCCTGGCATGCTGCGATTCATGGGGTTGCAGAGTTGGACACGACTGAGGGACTGAACTGAACTGAACTGAAATGACTATCAGCATTGTAATGGTTAAACATATTTGAATATTTGTGCAGTGAAATGCCATACAGTCCTGACATCAGCTAAAGAAACCACACACCTGCCATGGTCGGATCTCACAGAGGTAAAGCGAGCGACAGAGCGGGTCACAGTGGAATGTGTATTACCAGCCCTGTTCACAGTCTTAGCACTCAGAGCAGCTGCCCCTAGAAGGGAAGGTGGCATCACCCAAAGGTGGCTTGTGGGGCTTCTGGGTGTACCCTGACCTGGAAGATGTTCTCTTTCTTGTGATAATTCACTGATCTGTGTGTTGTTTTCAATAAAGCTGTTAAAAAATAAATACACATGTAACACCATCATATTTTATAAGGTATGAATCTGTGACCTCATCCAAGGATCTGTGCCAAGTATGACAGAGTCACTCCCCCAGGCTGGTCGGGGTGGGGGAGTCGGGAGTGAAGGAAAGAAAGAGGAAATAAGAGGAGGGGAAGGAAGTGGAGAAGAAATGAGAGACAGACCAACTGATGGGCATCACATAGACGTCACGATGCAGAACCATCGCCCGAGAGTGGAGACTCCCCCCTCCCCCACGGTCCTGGGTGGGCGGCCTCTTTCGTCCCCGTCCCATGAGTCCGTATACATAGCGTGTGAAAGGCACTCAGTCTTCCTTATAAACAGCTCAGTAAACTCGACCGATGGTCACAATTTACGGAGCATGGGTTTGGGAGGGGACAGGTGGGGAATTGCCCAAATGTGGGCGAGGCAGCTATGGAAAGGGAAACTGAGATGCTGGGAAGGCGAGAAATGGCCTCCCCGCCGATGTGTCCACAAAGAGGAGTCGGGTTAGGGTCCCCTGGGCAGACGTGCGTTCAGGTGAGCCAGTGAGCGCAGCTCCTGGGGTCACACCTTCCGAGGACTGCGCTGCTTTCATCAGAGAAGAGGCCTCGCTGCAACACTTAGAGCCTTCTAGATTCTCAGAAAAGAAAAAGGGCCTGACAGGATCAGCCTTGGGAAGGTGAGCAGTACTGTCCACCTGCGAAGTGGACACTGGTGGAAACCCGTTCTCCCGTGTTGCGAGCACAAACGGTTCCATGCTTCCGGCAGGTCTTGGAAAAGTTGAATGAAATCAAAGTGTCATATTGGCCAAAATGCCTCAGTGTCCATAGCAAACACATAAGTGGTGTTCACTCTGCCCCACTCTGAGCGGTGGCCTGTCTGAGCGCGGTGGTTGAACCCATAGGGAGGTCACCTTCCCAGCAGCCTAGGACCCAAGTTCAAACCTCATGAGCTGCCGGGCCCCCAGCCCGTCTCACGTGCTCCAGCCAGTGGCCTCGCCTCTGGGGAGGGGTTGTTTCCTGCGCCGGCACTGAAGGGGTATCTGCAGGTTAGCCGAGCTGGTGCCTGCGGGAGTGTGCTGCCCCGAGACGACGCCGATGCTCCGTGGACGGCGTGGTTCCCCCGGCGTCCCCTCCGATTCAAGCCTGGAGGCCAGGGCGGGAGAAAGGTTGGGCCCTGCTGTTTCCAAAGATGCTCACTTGCTGAGAAACCACCCCCAGCTCTCTGGGGAAAGATGGGCAGATGCGGCCCTTGCTTACAGATGAGGAGGGACAGACTGTCCTCCCAGGTCAGACGTCCTCTCTGCAGACAGAGAAGAGGAACCTGGATTCTCATTTGCAGCGTTAGTTCCATCCCCCGAAGATGCAGCAGGAAGTCATTTCTGCAGCAGCGGCAATGTAACATTTAGAAAACGGATCTGAGTAGAAGCATACGTCATGTTTATAGTTTTTAAAAAGCATTCGAAGGACATTTACCCAAACTAGGTTATTAAGGCAACTTTTCTGGCTGCCAGATCCATTTGCTGACCCTTCTCTCTGGTCTTCAATTTTTTTTTTTTAGCCAATGGGAATATTAAAAGGTTTGCTTAGTAATTTTTTAAGTTCCAAGAGAAAAATAGCGGCTGAGAGCTCACACGGCCTCTTCCCTCGTCTTCTTGGCGAAGTGAGGACATTGGGGTCCTCTCCATCTCTCCGTTCACAGACCATTGGTGACAAGTCGTGGGGGATAACGTGTGAGAAAATGAAATTCCCTCTCCTTCCAGAGAGGCGCACGCCCATCACTCAGCCCTGGCACTTCTCGCTGTCTCCAGCTCGCCGCGAGAACCATGCAAGAGGTCTGGCTTCGCCTTCAAGAGGAGGGTGAGACGGCGCGTGACCACGCGGTCTGTCTGATTTGAAGTGTATTTCTGGACTAATCGCATCATTACTGCTTCCTCCCTGATAGACCCTCTGCTTTCTGAATGACTGGAGGGCAGTTCTGCCGAATGACTTTTAATAGCCAGGGGCCGCGAGGCCCTACATTTTCCTGGGAAGAGGAATGGAGGAATGGTCTTCAGAAAGAGAACGGTTCCAGGGCACCTTCACAGGGGAAACGGGTGTCCTGTAGGCCTCTGTGAGGGCCTGTCTCCGGGCTTCTCCGAGGTCTGTCTGAATTCCAGAGGCTTCTTTAC
>SJYB01004958.1:129739-172041 GCA_006408585.1 Antidorcas marsupialis
CTCCCTCCCGCAGCCAGAGTCACTCGGCTCCCCTGCTCCCCAGGCTGGTCCCCGGTCTTCTCTGCCTGCACCTGTGCTTGGACGATGCGCGCGCCCTGGGGGTCGGGAGACGAAACCCGGAGAGGCCCCCCTGCTCCTCGCTAGTGGCCACAAGGCCGCGTGGCGCTGGGCGGCTTCAGCTGCTGGCCGCTCTGTGTCAGGAGGGGTGACGGATCTCAGTTCCTTTGATTCCCATCCACGCGGACAGTCCTGTTTCCTGCCCCTGGGGACTCTGTGACCACCAGCCAGAGGTGCCCTCCCCCTTCCGCCCTGTCCCTGCCTGCATCCTGCTTACCCTGCGGGAGAGTCCCCCTCCTGGCCTTGCTGTGTCTCCTTCCAAACCACCCCACCAATTACCTGCCGGACCTCGGCAGCAACCTCGCAAACGCCCTCTTCTCATCCACCTCGTCCTCTTCCACTCGGTTCTTCTCTGAAGAGTCTGGAATCTTTCTCAGTTGCAAGCTGCACACTGCCACCCTGCTCGAGAGCTCGCCAGGTGGCACCACAGCCCGCCTGCCAGTGCAGGAGGCAAAAGAGACATGGGTGGACTCCTGGGTCGGGAAGATCCCCCTGAGGAGGGGATGGCAACCCGCTCCAGTACTCTTGCCTGGAGAATCCCATGGACAGAGGAGCCTGGCAGGCTTCAGCCTAGAGATGCGTGCAGAGTCAGACACGACTGAGAGATTAAACCACAGCAGCCTTGCTTAGAGCCCTAGATGTCCCTCCATCAGATGCAGCCCTTACACCGCAGGACAGTCCAGTTCCTTGACCACCCAGCTGCCTCCTATCCACACCCTCTGCCCACACCAGGCGCCTGTCACGCGAGCGACCTCAGCTCTTCCTGTGCCCCAGGCTGGCACTCTCATCCTTAGTCCATGCCATGCACCACTGGATAAGAATCCCAGGGCCTTGAAGCAACAGAACGAGGTGCCCGACAGTCCCAAACAGATGTTTCTCAGTGGGCATCCGTGGGCCGACTGAGAGAGAGACAGGGGGCTGGGGGCCGACAGCAGGGCCCTGAGGGGTCAGAATCTCCCTGAGCCCTGAGCATCCAGGAGTCAGCTGAGGATGGGCTGGCAATTGGAACCACAGGGAAGGTTCTAGCAGCTCCATCTGGTGAGGCATGGGGCAGGCAGGAAGCGGGGGCTGCAGAGACATCCCAGTGCTCAACAGACCAGAGTCAAATCCGTGCTTTACTGGGTGAAGGACCATGGGCTGAAGAGCCGTCGGCGTTCCCAGCGGGGCCTGGGGCTAGGCTTTTCTGAAGATTCCAAAGAAGCCTCTCAGCGCAGGGTGCTCTCAGGACCTCTGTCCTCAGATCTCTGGGAAACGTGGAAAAGACAGATGAAAGCAGGCGCGATCAACAAGCTTCAGGCCTGTGTGGTGTTTGCTCTGACAGAGTCCCGGGTGTGTGCCTGTGTGTCTGTCTGCAGGCGGCTGAGATCCCGTAGGAGTCCGCAGAAGTCAGGCTCCCCTGCACAGCATGTCCCGAAGGCTGCGGAAACCGCCCCCGTGCCAAAGGGGTTTTTGTTTGGCCAGCAAAGAACAGTCTTTATGCTTTTGAGCATCTAAAATTTGAAAGCAGTGGTATTTGATGATGTGAAAATGGTATGACAAGCAAATTGCTGAGTTCACTGCCCAGCGACACCGGGGCCAGCCTGCCCGCGTGTTTCCCTGTTTCTGCCATTGCCTTTACGCTGAGACAGACCCAGGAAACTGAAAGCATTTACTGTCCAGTCCGCCAAGAAAAGCTTTGCAGACCCCTTCCTAGGAGACCAGACTCGCTGATTGAGTGCCCAAGGCCAGGACCCAGGACAGGGGACGTCTGTGAAATTAGCAACTCCTGAGTCAGAGAACTGGACAGGAGGGCAAACCCGAGACAAAGGAGCTTTGGCCTCCCCGGGCTCACGTGTGGACAGAATTCTCGGTTTAACCTGCCGGCCGGTGCAGGCAGCCCAGCTGAGTAGTAGGAAATCAGCTTTTACGCTGGGAAAGCAGAGTCGCACCACTGCCATTTACGATGGAGTCAGGCGGTGGAAGCTTCCAGAAGGAGACCCACTCAGGAGAGCGGCACGTGGCCTCGTCTCCTCCTGCGGGTGGCCCACCAGCAGCTGTCCAGCCCCAGACTTGGGGGAGCTGAGCCGTGCCAAAGCCCCACATCACTGGCTGGGTCAGCTCGGGATGCACCTGGCATTCATGGCCTTCATTTCAGGGTCCTCTTCCTCTTTGGTATTAGAAACACATTTCCTTCCTGCTGGGCATGTACTGAGGTTCTCTTGTGAAAGTATTAATTCTATAAAATTCAATTATAGCTCCTGCCTTTTCTGATCTACACAGGAGCTCCGTGTCCGTCCTGCCTCAGAACTTACCCAAAGTAGCCAAGCCTCACTTCCGGGCATTTTACAGAAACTACATTTCTTTATAAAGTTAAGACTTGAAGCAACGTGACTATCTTTGTAATAATGAAGTGAAAACTTGGCCCTTCCCTTGGTGTGCTTGACAAGGCTGGGCTGGGCACCCGGGGAAAGTCTTTGGTGCATCTTGTCCAGAGAGCTGAATGTGAGGCCGTTTTCTCATTTATCCGGGGAGCCTGTGCAGGACCCCGGCTCCCCTGTGGCAGCCACGCAGCTCTCCCTGATGGTGAGCTCTCAGAACTCTGCCCTTACGCCATCAAATCAAATCCAGGGCTGCGCTAGCTGCTGACTGAGGTGCACGCTACAGTGGCCTGCAAAGTGACCTTTGTCCCCGGCATCCCCGTGCAGCGTGGTTGCTCCGGCCATCACAACCCCTGGACCATGCATTGCTGTGACTCGGTTCTGCAGGAGCAGCCGCTCCAGCCACACCAGGACGAGAGGGTAAGTGTGCTGGTCCTCACGGCGAGCTCTGATTGCAGCTGGGTGTTCAATGCCCGGGGCGGACTCAACAGAGTGCCACGGCTGAGGGCTTCGAGCAGCAGAAGCGTACTGTCTCAGGGTCTGGAGGCCAGGAGCTCAAAATCAAGGTGTCAGCGGGGTTGGTTCCCACCAGAAGTTCAGGGCAGGGTCTGAGGGTCTCATGGCCCCCTCCTGGCATCCAAGGGCTGCTGGCACACCCCCGTGGCCCACGGCGTGACCCTCTCCCCAATGTGTCTCTGTGCCTCTTCTCTTCTTATAAGGACCTGGGCCACTGGAGGCAGGGCCCCCCTAATCAAGCATGACCTCATTTGAACTTGACTCTATCTGCATGACTGCTTCCAAACAAGGTCACATTCCCAGGCCCCCGAGTCAGGGTTCAGCCTGCGCTTCAGGGACACGGTTCAGCGCTTGAGTCACCGTCTCCCTCACCCCATCTGCAAGGTGCGTCTCCTCTCTGTTCAGGGCCCGCTCGGCTGAGACGCTGCAGACTCGGCCGAGAAGCTGCAAACTTGGCTGAGATAGGCCGAGACGCTGCAAACAAAGCTCTGTTGCGCGTCTCTTTGCTCGCCGGTTTGGCGAGAGGACGGACTCCACTGGCAGTGGTGTGGAATGTCACCAGTGGTCTTTCGATCTCATTTGACCCTCAAGGCGGCTGAGCAGAGAGCCCTCATCACGGACCGGATCCTCAGGGGAGGGTCACGGCCTCTGGGCCTCAGGCGCTGGCTNCAGACTCGGCCGAGAAGCTGCAAACTCGGCTGAGACGCTGCAAACTCGGCTGAGACGCTGCAAACTCGGCTGAGACGCTGCAGACTCGGCCGAGACGCTGCAAACTCGGCTGAGATAGGCCGAGACGCTGCAAACAAAGCTCTGTTGCGCGTCTCTTTGCTCGCTGGTTTGGCGAGAGGACGGACTCCACTGGCAGTGGTGTGGAATGTCACCAGTGGTCTTTTGATCTCATTTGACCCTCAAGGCGGCTGAGCAGAGAGCCCTCATCACGGACCGGATCCTCAGGGGAGGGTCACGGCCTCTGGGCCTCAGGCGCTGGCTCACCCCCCAGGCGCCCCGTGTCCACGTGGGCAGGTCTGGGCTGGAACGGGGAGCCCTGAAGCTCCTTCCCTCCACAGCCTGTGGCCCCTGGGACGGTTCCTCAGAGGCCCTGCGGGTTAGTGGCACTTCCTTCTCCAGCTGTGCGTGGACCCTGAGATTTCTCTCCAGACACGGCAGGAGATGCGGACTGTAACAAGCCCAGTTCCCATATGGGAAAAATGACTGCATCTTTGTCTTGTAATTGCCCTGAAGTTTGGGACCTGATTAAAATATTGTCATGATGAGGATGATCTTGGTAATAGAGTAACCTCTCTTAAAGCTACTGCTTTAAGCTTGAATCAGCTTTCCAAAGAATCAGTCTGTGAACCACTGTACATGTGGGCCAAGAACGGCTGCCTCCAGAAGGGAGGCCTGGGTGCTGGGGTCCATCCTGGGGGCTCCGAGGGCCCCTGAGTGTGTCTCCTTCACAAGCTGTGCCCTGACCTCCCTAGCAGAATGCCACCCTCACGTGGGGCCTCTTGCCTGCCGTGGGCACCTGGCCCTCAGCAGCAGGTCACCAGCTGAGGCTTCCACACTGTTGAGTAATTAGTGCGGCAATTCTGCTTCTTGCTGAGTTAAATATGTTTCCAGTGTTTCATCACTGACTTTGCTGTTCAGTCGCTCAGTCGTGTCCAACTCTGTGACCCCATGAACTGCAGCACACCAGGCCTCCCTGTCCATCACCATCTCCCGGAGCTTGCTTAAACTCATGTCCGTCGAGTCAGTGATGCCATCCAACCATCTCACCCTCTGTCGTCCCCTTCTCCTCCTGCCTTCTATCTTTCCCAGCATCAGGGTCTTTTCCAACAAGTCAGCTCTTCACTTCAGGTGGGCACAGTGTTGGAGCTTCAGCCTCAGTCCTTATGTTGAATATTCAGGACTGAGTTCCTTTAGGATGGACTGGTTTGATGCACTTGCTGTCCACATTGTCATGTGGCCTAATTTTATTAATAACTAAGGCTGGGCAGCTCTTATCACGAGTACATTTCCTCTTGATGTTCTTGTCACTCGTGTTCTCATAATTACTGCACTTGACATTGCAGCCATTAGATAAGATGCAAGTATGAAGAGTCTGTGGGATGGCGAGCACCTCCTCGGGTGAGGAAAGGGTAACAGGTTTACAGAGAGATCTTCTGACCCGAATCTCTGCTCCAGGCGGGCATTAGACCAGATCCTGAGTGGAGATTCCCGAGGGGCCGAGGCGGGCATTAACTCACATCCCACATGGAGATTCCCGAGGGGCCGAGGCGGGCGTTAGATCAGAGGGGTGGATATGTTCTGCAGCTGTGATGTGAGTTTCAGTCTGAATGTTTACAAAGGTCAGGATGAATTTGGTAACAGTGATTCTGCATTTGAGAGAACACAAAGGTGAAGTAAGGATGTACCTTAGAAAGAGGCAAGCAAAGAGCATTGCTTCCAGGTAACGCCTGTGACTTCCGGCTTCTCTGAACTTGTCGTCTCTTGAATCCCACAGCTGTCCTACAGGCTCACCCCTGTCCGTCCTTAATCCTCAGAAGGAAGATCCGAGCACAGAAGGTCTGGATTCTGGCTCTGCGGGTGATGGGCGTGTTCACGGCTGGACCTCTCGGATCTGGGACCTGCAGCTCTGTCTCCTCGCCGCCTCTGAAACCCCAGCCAGACTCACCGCTGCTCCCAGGGTCACCTGGTTTGACCTCACTGTCCCCTTCACAGCCCCCCAGAGGCTGTGAAAGCACGGGGGGATTGCTTTTGTTACAAATACATCGTGATGAGTAGGTGAATCCACGAGGTAGGGTTAACACGGGCCAGCTCTCTCTGCCCTGTTCTCCAAACACCCTGACTCGGTCTGTGGCCCCCTGGGCCTGCAATACGGGGACAGGCCCCCTGGAGCCCTGCCGGGGGATGTGGGTCCAGGTGGCAGGGATGGGCTTTCCCCACTCTCCTCTTCCGGCTGTGCGGGCTGGGCGCTTCCTCACTTGTCCCTTGCCAGCTCTGGGCACCCGGCGCCTCCCTGCGCAGGGTGGACAGGGCCCCTAGCTCCCCAGGGAAGGGAGGTTAAATGAGGCGATGCAGGTGGGCAGGCGCAGCAGGACCCGCGGGGGGTGCTCCCTGGACGTCGTGCCTGCTCGTCCTCCTCCACCCTCCTGAGCCCGCTGGCGTTGCTCCCCTGTCTCTCCACGTCTTCTCGCCTCCCTCCAGCCCTGCTGGGGGTGTGCCAGCTGCTCTGAATTCAGGAGCACCCCCGAACGGTCCCACCACTGGGCCACTGCGTGGGGGGGGCTTGTCGCAGGTCTGTGACTCCCCGCCTGTAGTCTCCCCGTGACTAGCCCACCCCCCTTCTCCGCATCCTGCCAGCACCTCCCCCAGAACTCTCACGGGGAGAGAGTTAACTCTCCTCTGCTCCTTGAAGGAGTGACATTCATATCTGCTTAGATGCTCTTCACAAATAAGGATTCTGATGTATAAAGAGTTGTCATGTTATTTATTGCTGTCTCCAGGAAGAAAATCTGAATTTAGATCTGAGCCATCAATATTGTTTTGTATTTACAGCCCTGCACATTAATGGGAAATTCTGAAGTAAGCCTCTCCATTTGTCTGCCTCGCTTCTGTCCCCGAGTGAGTGGAGCCTGGACTCTGGGCCAGTCACCAGCTGATGCGGCTGGCCTGCCGCAAGGGTTGGATACCAGGGAGCCACACAGATGTCCCCCCATGAGAGGCTGCCTGTGACTCAGACGTTTCCCCGTGACGGGCCGCCAGGCCCAGTGCAGGCTGAGACAGCGTCCCATGCACGCGAGCCTGTTCAGTCGCTGAGCCGTGTGCACCTCTTAGCGACCCCGAGAGCTGTAGCCCACCAGGTGCCTCTGTCCACGGGATTCCAGGGCAAGATACTAGAGTGCGCTGCCACGCCCTCCTCCAGGGGCCTTCCAGTTCAGGGATGGCACCTGTGTCTCCTGCTTGGCAGGGGGCTCTTTACCACTAGCGCCACCGGGCAGCCCTGTAGTTTGGACAGCCAGAGGCGGTCCCTGGGTGACCTGACACCTCTGCGTTCCTGGCTGAGGGGCCAGGATGGGGGGTACAGGTGCTGCCTTCCTGCTTGGGGGACCCCCAGCACTTGCCACTGCAGAGCCCTGCGGTCTCGGGCTGGGGCTCTGGGGCCTCTCCAGTGGGGCTGGAAAGGACCCTGGCTTCCCTGGAGGGCACGGGATGCCCGCAGGGGCGTGGAGGTCCACGGCTCTCATCCAGTCCAGGGTTTGGAGTCACAGCCGGTGGGCACTTGCTCCCCTGTTGCTCCATGTCCAGAGGGTGGGCACGGTGGCTGGTCCCCCTGTGGGCGCAGAGGGGAGCCCAGGTCAAGAAGACCAGCGAGCAGGCGGCTGGGGGCTCGGCCTCCCGACTTCTGCCTGCGCTCGGCCCCAGGGCAGCCCGGAGGAGACCCTGGCTTCCCTTCCTCCCGCCCCTGCAGACTGAGCTCTCTTCCCATTCCTTCCGCCAGGCTGACCTGGGGACCCACTTTCCCCGGACGCTGCTTAGGTTCCCGGGCAGGAGTTCAGAGGGGGAGTCCACGGTGTGGCTGCCCCCCGCCCCCAGCCATCGGCAGGAGATGTGCCGAGTTCCACCCATGGGGTGCCTTGGAGCGTCTGCAGGAGCAGGCAGAGACGGTGCACGTGAGCGAAACTGTGAGTCAGAGGAGACCCTGCTCCGTGGGGCCCGAACAGGTCCGAGCAGACAGCCTCCCGCCTTCCATGGCGGCTGCAGTGGCGCGATGGACCGGAGCCAGGAAAGTCCAGCGAGAGAGACTGCCCGCCCTGAGCGCCACCTGCCCGGCCGCTTAACGGGGCTCAGAGCCAGGAAGGTCAAGCGAGAGAGGCCGCCCGCCCTGAGCGCCACCTGCCCAGCCGCTTCAAGGCCGCGCTCTGCGTTTCCAGGGTTCCTTCCTCCAAGTCTGGGCTCTTGCTTGGTTTCCTCTGAGCATCAGCACTGCCCTCATTTGATGTAAAAGATGGGAAGTGGTGGCCGGTGCCCAGGCAGCCTGCTGTAGAGTGTGGGTGGTGTTGAGTCTCCCCGTTTGTCTGATTCGGGGGCTTCTTGAGATTCACCTTCAGTGAGAAAGAGACACATCATTCAGAGTGGCAGCGTGACTGGCTGCAGGCCACGGCTGCAGCAAGTCCCCCTGCTCTGCCCTCAAGGGAGCTGGCGGAGCCTTGCTTTTAGGCTGAGAGGGGGTCTCGCTGTCCAGCAGGAGGGGCCCAGGGGCCACCTTTGCCCCTCAGGCCTCACTGCAGTGAAGTCGCCGTCTGCTTCTTGAGCTGGGGGCCCAGCTGGATGTGCACTGTTCTGAAGACCCCTGCACCGGGGTCCCTGGGGGGGCGCGGGGAAGGCCTGGCCATCCTCGGAAGTGGACGGCCGCCCAGCTGCCCCATGGCCACGCTGCGGCTGGGCGCGCACGCCTGGCCTCTCTGGGTATCAGCGACAGAGAAGGAGCCTATGGTCTTTGCCACTGCCCCCCCACATCCTCCACCTGCCTTCTTTCTGTAGAAAACTTTAGCCCAAGAATAAGTGTGACCAGAGAAGTGAGAAAACGCAGAAACAAAGGAAAACAGATGACATCATCGTCATCATCACCGTCGTCATCCTCGTCACTGTCACCGTCATCGTCGTCATCGTTGTCCTCATCATCGTCATCACTGTCGTCATCGTCGTCGCCGCCATTATTTTGTTATCGCTTGGTCTGCTTTGTCCGCCCTCCCTCGTTTCTGCGCTCTCTCACTGCTCTGATTAATCGTATTCCCTGGTGGCTCAGAGGGTACAGCATCCGCCTGCAGGTCGAGAGCCGGGGTTCCCTCCCTGGGCTGGAGGGCCGCCTGGAGGGGGCGTGGCCGCGCACCGCAGGGCTCTGGCCTGGAGACCCCGTGGAGAGGGGGGCCTGGGGGGCCGCAGCCCGCGGGGCCGCAGAGTCGGCGCGCCTGGGCGGCGGGCACCGCAGAGCGTGGCTGCCTTCCATGGGCGGCAGGTGCCGTTCTGAGCCAGGGCCTGTGAGCCGCGTTACAGACACCGAACCCCACCGGGGGGAGAAGTCGGCCCCGTGGCGAGCAGGCTGTGCCAAGACGGGCTGCCGCCGCCCTGGGAACCGGCCTCAGAGAACCGGGCCAAGCCAGCCCTGGGACGGAAGAGCGATCCTACCCAAAGCGAGCAAGACGGCGCCGAGCGGACCAGCGACGACCGACCTCAAGACCAGAGCTGGAGCGCTGTCTCTGCGTGTGCCCACCGCCCCCCATAAGAGCCCTTGCCCCCGGGTGTGGGAGGGGGCCAACCTGGAGAGGGCTTCCCCCATTCCCCCAGGCTGCCCGCCTCGGAGTAAGAAAGCTGTCCCTTCCGCCAGCCTTGCCGCTGGGGCCCACTCTCAGTGACTGCAGCCGCTAGCCTCGGGTAGGCTCGCTGAAAGCAGGTCCTTCGGTGCGCTGGGGAGTCACAGCCGCCGCCTTCCCCAGTCCAGCCCAAACGCGGGCTGGGCTTCCCTGGGGGCTCAGCGGTCGGGAGTCATCCTGCTGGATGTGAGTTCCGTCCCCGGTCCGGGGGATCCCACGTGCCACGGAGCCCCTGCTGAGCCAGCAGCCTGGAGCCTGGGAACCGCAACCACTGAGAGCCAGCTGAGCTTAGCCCCAGGAGAGGCCGCGGGAGGGAGAGGCCGCGGCAGGGAGAAGCCGTGCACCCAGTGAGGGGTAACCCCCACCCGCAGAAACTAGAGAAAAGTCCACGCAGCAGTGAGGACCCAGCACAGACAATAAGTAAATAAAGAAGATAAAGAATAAAGCAAAACTTTTTAAAGATTTTAAAAAAACCACAAAAACAATGCCTGGAACATGCCTGGAAGGGACCGTCTTACCCTCAGGAGTTTCCTGGTCGACTGCCTTCCCCATCCATAAAAACATGTGTCTCTCCTTGCCTGCTTTTGGGAACCTGCTGGGACAACTCAGCTGCTCATCAGCTAACAGAGCCGTCTGTTGGAGACCTATTCTCTCATCGCAACTGAACATTATCCGTTTGCAAATAACTTCAGTGTAATTAATGCTGAGCTCTCTCTTCAGGCACTCAGTGGCATGTTTACCAAGACTTGATTTAAAAATGTTGTTTCATCAGCATATAGGTCGCCAGTTCTCCTGTTTGTGATAACATGAAACTCACCGTCTCTTGTCACATCTGTGCCACGTCAATTAGATTAAAAAGACCACTCCACCTCGTTAGCGCCGTTTAGAATTAGCAATGAGCCTGTCATTTTGCAAATTTGCCCGTTTCGAATTAAGGGAATCCTAACTGGCTGGGATCAATGCTAAGAAGACTCAAGACTCAAGAATTGTCTGGGCTGGACTGTCCCCAGCTCCCTAAGAGATCAGCAAACACTGCCCTTGGTCCCGCGAGCTCTGAAGTGTTTTCACAGGGACACAGGAGAAGAGGGAAGACACGTCAAGACATGGCGCCTAACTCTACGCTGCTCTGCACTCCCTTCCAAGCAGGGAGTGGCACTGAGCTATGAACGCAGAACAGTGTGTGGAGGGGTGGGTGCAGGGCTGCTGATCAACTGTCTGTTGTTGCTTGTTTGCTAAGTCATGTTTGACTCTTTGTGACCCCATGGACTGTAGCCCGCCAGCCTTATCTGTGCAAGGGATTTTCCAGGCAAGAATACTGGCGCGGGAGGGGGGGTTGCCATTTCCTTCTCCAGGGGATCTTCCCGGCCCAGGGATGGAACTCATGTCTCCTGCGTTGGCAGACGGATTCTTTACTGCTGAACCCGCAAGGAAGCCCTGTTAGGGTTAGGATTAGGGCTAGGGCTAGGGCTAGGGTCAGCTGTTAGGTAAGTGACGGTAAGCAGATACCCCTCGTCCAAGGTAAGGAGCCGTGGCTGTGCTTTGCTGGAGCAGCCGTGAAGAGATATCCCACGCCCAAGGTAAGAGAAACCCAAGTAAGATGGTAGGTGTTGCAAGAGGGCATCAGAGGGCAGACACACTGAAACCATACTCACAGAAAACTAGTCAATCTAGTCACACTAGGACCACAGCCTTCTCTAACTCAGTGAAACCAAGCCATGCCTGTGGGGGAACCCAAGATGGGCGGGTCATGGTGGAGAGGTCTGACAGAACGTGGTCCACTGGAGAAGGGAATGGCAAGCCACTTCAGTATTCTTGCCTTTAGAACCCCATGAACAGTATAAAAAGGCAAAATGATAGGATACCAAAAGAGGAACTCCCCAGGTCAGTAGGTGCCCAATATACTACTGGAGATCAGTGGAGAAATAACTCCAGAAAGAATGAAGGGATGGAGCCAAAGCAAAAACAATACCAAGTTGTGCATGTGACTGGAGATAGAAGCAAGGTCTGATGCTGTAAAGAGCAACATTGCACAGGAACCTGAAATGTCAGGTCCATGAATCAAGGCAAATTGGAAGTGGTCAAACGAGATGGCAAGGGTGAACGTGGACATTCTAGGAATCAGCGAAAAAATGGACTGGGTAAGTTTAACTCAAATGACCATTATATCTACTACTGCGGGCAGGAATCCCTCAGAAGAAATGGAGCAGCCATCATGGTCAACAAAAGAGTCTGAAATGCAGTAATTGGATGCAATCTCAAAAACGACAGAATGATCTCTGTTAGTGTCCAAAGCAAACCATTCAATATCACAGTTATCCAAGTCTATGCCCCAGCCAGTAATGCTGAAGAAGCTGAAGTTGAATGTTTTATGAAGACCTACAAGACCTTTTACAACTAACACCCAAAAAAGATGTCCTTTTTATTAGAGGGGACTGGAATGCAAAAGTAAGAAGTCAAGAAACACCTGGAGTAACAGGCAAATTTGGCCTTGGAATGCAGAATAAAGCAGGGCAAAGACTAATAGAGTTTTGCCAAGAAAATGTACNAAACGACAGAATGATCTCTGTTCGTCTCCAAGGCAAACCATTCAATATCAGAGTTATCCAAGTCTATGCCCCAACCCATAACACTGAAGAAGCTGAAGCTGAATGGTTTTATGAAGACTTACAAGACCTTTTAGAATTAACACCCAAAAAAGAAGTCCTTTTCATTATAGAGGACTGGAATGCAAAAGTAGGAAGTCAAGAAACACCTGGAGTAACAGGCAAATTTGGCCTTGGAATGCAGAATGAAGCAGGGCAAAGACTAATAGAGTTTTGCCAAGAAAACGTACTGGTCATAGCAAACACCCTCTTCCAACAACACAAGAGAAGACTCTATACATGGACATCACCAGATGGTCAACACCAAAATCAGATTGATTATATTTTTTGCAGCCAAAGATGGAGGAGAAGCTCTATACAGTCAAGAAGAAAAAAAGACCAGGAGCTGACTGTGGTTCAGATCTTGAACTCCTTATTACCAAATTCAGACTAAAAATGAAGAAAGTAGGGGAAACCACTAGAGCATTCAGATATGACCTAAATCAAATCCCTTGTGATTATACAGTGGATCTGAGAAATAGATTTAAGGGCCTAGATCTGATAGACAGAATGCTTGATGAACTATGAAATGAGGTTCGTGACATTGTACAGGAGACAGGGATAAAAGACCATCCCCATAGAAAAGAAATGCAAGAAGCAAGATAGCTGTCCGAGGAGGGCTTACAAATTGCTGTGAAAAGAAGAGAGATGAAAAGCAAAGGAGAAAAGGAAAGATATAAGCATCTGAATGCAGAGTTCCAGAGAATAGCAAGAAGAGATAAGAAAGCCTTCTTCAGCGATCAATGCAAAGAAATAGAAGAAAACAACTGAATGGGAAATACTAGCGATCTCTTCAAGCAAGTTAGAGATACCAACGGAACATTTCATGAAAGATGGGCTCAATAAAGGACAGAAATGTTCTGGACCTAACAGAAGCAGAAGATATTAAGAAGAGGTGGCAAGAATACACAGAAGAACTGTACAAAAAAGATCTTCACGACCCAGATAATCATGATGATGTGATCACTAATCTAGAGCCAGACATCTTGGAATGTGAAGTCAAGTGGGCCTTAGAAAGCATCACTACGAACAAAGCTAGTGGAGGTGATGGAATTCCAGTTGAGCTGTTTCAAATCCTGAAAGATGATGCTGTGAAAGTGCTGCACTCAATCTGCCAGCAAATTTGGAAAACTCAACAGTGGCCACAGGACTGGAAAAGGTCCATTTTCATTCCAATCCCAAAGAAAGACAATGCCAAAGAAAGCTCAAACTACTGCACAATTGCACTCATCTCACATGCTAGTAAAGTCATGCTCAAAATTCTCCAAGCCAGGCTTCCACAATACGTGACCATGAGCTTCCTGATGTTCAAGCTGGTTTTAGACAAGGCAGAGGAACCATAGATCAAATTGCCAACATCCACTGGATCATGGAAAAAGCAAGAGAGTTCCAGAGAAACATCTATTTCTGCTTTATTGACTATGCACTGTGTGGATCACAAGAAACCGGAAAATTCTGAAAGAGATGGGAATACCAGACCACCTAACCTGCCTCTTGAGAAATCTGTATGCAGGTCGGGAAGCAACAGTTAGAACTGGACATGGAACAACAAACTGGTTCCAAACAGGAAAAGGAGTACATCGAGGCTGTATATTGTCACCCTGCGTATTTAACTTCTATGCAGAGTACTTCATGAGAAACTTTGGACTGGAAGAAACACAAGCTGGAATCAAGATTTCAAGATTGCTGACAGAAATATCAATAACCTCAGATATGCAGATGACACCAGCCTTATGGCAGAAAGTGAAGAGGCAACACAAAGCTTCTTGATGAAAGTGAAAGAGGAGAGTGAAAAAGTTGGATTAAAGCTCAACATTCAGAAAACAAAGATCATGGCATCCGGTCTCACCACTTCATGGGAAATAGATGAGGAAACAGTGGAAACAGTGTCAGACTTTATTTTTGGGGGACTCCAAAATCACTGCAGATGGTGACTGCAGCCATGAAATTCAAAGACGCTTACTCCTTGGAAGGAAAGTTATGACCAACCTAGATAGCATATTGAAAAGCAGAGACATTACTTTGCCATAAAGGTCCNAACAGTGTCAGACTTTATTTTTGGGGGACTCCAAAATCACTGCAGATGGTGACTGCAGCCATGAAATTCAAAGACGCTTACTCCTTGGAAGGAAAGTTATGACCAACCTAGATAGCATATTGAAAAGCAGAGACATTACTTTGCCATAAAGGTCCATCTAGTCAAGGCTATGGTTTTTCCATGGTCATGTATGGATGCGAGATTTGGACTGTGAGGAAAGCTGAGCACCGAAGAATTGATGCTTTTGAACTGTGGTGTTGGAGAAGACTCTTGAGAGTCCCTTGGACTGCAAGGTGATCCAACCAGTCCATTCTGAAGGAGATCAACCCTGGGATTTCTTTGGAGGGAATGATGCTAAAGCAAAAACTCCAGTACTTTGGCTAGCTCTTGCGACGTGTTGACTCATTGGGAAAGACTCTGATACTGGGAGAGATTGGGGGCAGGAGGAGAAGGGGAAGACAGAGGATGAGATGGCTGGATGGCATCACCGACTCGATGGACATGAGTTTGAGTGAACCCCAGGAGTTGGTGATGGACAGGGAGGCCTGGTGTGCAAAGAGTCGAACACAACCGAGCGACTGAACTGAACTGATTTATCATCTCTGAAGTTTTTATGAAGAAACGGTAAGTTAATTGCATTGGTGACAGTGGTGATGAAGTGTATGTGCATATGTGTCTGTGTGTATCAGGATTTTTCAGTATCTGCCCTACTGACATTGGCTGTGGTGGTGGTGATGCTTGTTTAGACGCTAAGTCTTATCTAACTCTTGTGACTCCATGGACTGTGGCCTGCCAGTTTTCTCTGCCCATGGGATTTCCCAGGCAAGAATACTGGAATGTGTTGCCGTTTCCTTCTCCAGCAGATCTTCCCAACCCAGGGATTGAAACCAGTTTTCCTGCGTTGCAGGCAGTCTCCTGCGCTGCCGGTAAATCTTTGCTGATTGAACCACAAGGGAAGACCTCCTACTGACATTTGGTGTTGGATAAATCTTTGTCAGGGATCAAAGACCCTCCTATGCACTGTGGGATGTTTAGCGGTATCTCTGGCCAGTACTCACTGAATGCCAGTACCACCCCTCTCAGTTGTGACAACCAAATACTATGCTTTGTGATCTCATTTTTCTGACTGTTGTATCCAGAGATGGAATTTACATTAGGCAGTCAATCATTATTTATTTATTAGATGAATAAGTTAATTACCTAATGGTAGATGTTGGTTCTGACACTGCCTATCAGCCTGTAACTTTTGCTTATGCTCTTTGAAATCCATTTTTGACATTGTAATAATAAGTACTTCCTCATGTGGAGAATTCCCTAGACTGTATAGTCCATGGGTCACAAAGAGTCAGACATGACCAAGTGACTTTCAGTTTCACTTTATGTTAAGAATAAATGTAATAATGTATGTTAACTGTCTTGTACATAGTAGGAGCTCCATATATATAAGTAGTTGGGGGCCAACTCAATCTTCATCCCCTTTCCAAGTCAACATTTTATTGATCCTGGTCTAACTCAAAGACTGGGAGACAGCTTCAAATTCTCTCTAATTGCACTTGAAGGATGAGATTCCAATAATAAATGAAAGATGATTTTGTCATAATGGGGTTTCATTTTCATACAGCTAGATTTGAAAGCAATTTTAAAGGAAAAAAAATGTCATGTGTCCCGAATGGCTAATGATCCTCAGCAAGCAATCTGTCCAGCATGAGAAAAATTTCTTCTGCAGTTTGACAGCTGATCTATAATCAGGTTCTGCTTGGCTGCTAACCTGAGCTCTTCCCCAGAGCACCCCATGGGGCTCAGTGAACACCCCATGAAAGAAAAAACCCAAACATTTTATTACATACATTTCTGATTTCCCAGAAGCTTCTCAGCAAAGGAGGACTTGCAGATGCCTACCAGATGTTGCTTTATGGGAGAGGAATGCCTTCTCCCAGTATTTTGAGGTTTATGCTTGGTAAAATTATAGAGCTGGTATATTCTTTCCTTTCTTCTTAGCTTTTATCCATTCAATAAACATTAATTTAGCAACTGCTATCTCAGGGATGGAGGTTGCAGAGATAAGCAACAGAGTTTCTGCCATGAAAATCCCGACTCAATAAGGGATATAGAACAAATTGGGGCTTCCCTGGTGGCTCAGTGGTAAAGAATCTGCCTGAAAGGAAGGAGATGTGGATTCCATCCCTAAGTAGGGAAGATGAGGAGAGTATGGCAAGCCACTCCATTATTCTTGTCTGGAGAATCCCATGGACTGAAGAGTCTGGCAGGCTACAGTCCATGGGGTTGCAAAGAGTCAAACACAACTGAAGCAACTGAGCATGTGCACATGCATAGACCAAACTGGCAGACTATGGTGATAAAGATTGGTTGCTGACCTGAGAGGAAGTGCACCAGTGATGTAGGAACCTGGAGGATGAGTGCCAAATACACTCTGTGCTGAGGTCAAAGAGGGCTTCAGGCAAAAGGAACTGCATATGAGAAGGGGTGAAATAGCCTAGCATGCAGAGAAAATAGCAAATTATTTAGGAGAGCAGTTTTATGTGCCAATCAGAATATTAGTTGATGAAGACAAAGAGGTAGACAGGACCCAGATCATGAAACCCTTAGCTGTCATAAATAGAAGATTAAGCTTATTTTAAGGCTATAGGGACCATAGAAAGTTTTAAGAAGAATGCATTCCAGTCCAAAAAGACAAGACAAGGAACCAAGCCTGCCAGTTTGATCTAGTAATCAGTGCAGTGACAGCCAGCCTGCTGGGTGACGGACGCACTTCTACCCAGAACCCCTACTTGCGAGGTTACCATGCAGCCAGGTGTGGTCACGTGACAGGGTTCTAGCCAAAGAGATACAAACCCACGTCATGGACTGGGCTTTAGAAAAGCATTTAAAAGGGACACAGTTTAGATCCTTTGTCTTTTTCCTCTTCTTTGACCATGACTGTCGAATATGAAGTTCTAAGTTACAGCTCCCATCTCAAAACCCTGAAACAAAAAGCAGATGCTGAGAGACAAGAGAACCCAGAGGCACCATCTGGGCATCCTTGAATTGCTGACCCTAAACCTCTGGCCTGCTTGATCATCTTCAGGATGAACAACTATCTTTTCTCTGGCTCTGGTTTTGGAAGGCTCTTTCTCCACCCCCTCAACTCTCCGACCTTCCCTTCCTTTCTTCCTCCCACCCATTTATATGTTCTTTTGCAAGCCTCAGATTTTTTTTAATTTAAATTTTTTCAAAACCTCAAAAATTCCCTCTCCTGATATTGTTTCTCACCATTGTTTTAAAATTAAGACTTCTGTTAATTAAAAGACAATATTTTACAAAGTAAAAAGGCAAGGCATAAACAGATGATAGATAGATAGAAAGAGAGAGAGAGATCCAAGTAAAAACTTTTATCCTAAATATATAAAGGACTTTTACACAGTACTAAGGAAAAAATAAATAGTGCAATTTTTTTATAATGGGCAAGATATTTTAAAGCACCTTACGAAAGAGACTGTGGCAATGTTTGTTGAAGTGAAGTGAAGTGAAGTCACTCAGTCGTGTCCGACTCCTTGCGACCCCATGGACTGTACCCCACCAGGCTCCTTGATCCATGGGATTTTCCAGGTATGAATACTGGAGTAAGTTACCATTTCCTTCTCCAGGGGATTTTCCCAACCCAGGGACTGAACCCAGGTCTCCCACATTATAGGCAGATGCTTTACTGTCTGAGCTATCAGGGAAGCATGAAAAGAGGCATAATCTCATTAGTAAAAGTTTTCCTCATTTATTCTTTTTAAGAATTTGAATTTATTTATAAGTGAACAAAGGCATATATTCTTCTTTCCTTTCTATGCAATTTTTAATAGCATTTATTTTATGTAAAGCAACTCAGAAGTATTCATTATCATAATAAGTTTTTATTCTTTAATTTATTCTTCTACATAATAAATTTGAAGGATAACATACACACAGAAAAGTGTACATATCATAAATTAATTGAATTTGTACATTGTGAAAACACCCTTGTAACTATACCCAGATTTTAAAAAGTATCACCAATACCCAAGCCTGCATGCATCATGAACTCTCATGACTTGCCCCTCAATCAAGGCCACTGTAGTTTCACTTCTATAAACACAGATTAACTTTGTTCTTTTTTATTTTATTTAAATAAAATTGTTCAGAGTATACTCTATCATCTATCACCTGTCTGTCTATCTTTACTCTGTGCCTTGCCTTTTTACTTTTTAAAAAATATTGTCTAATTAACAGAAGTTTTAATTTTAGCTTGATCAAATTAACCTTTTTTTTCCCTTTAACATGGCTAGTTTCTTTGTATCTACTTTAGAAAACTAAGCCTGTCTCAGTGTCATGAATGTATCTCCTAGGTTATCTTCCAGAAACTGTATTGTTTTATCTATCACATTTAAATTTACTACTCATTTGCTATTGATTTTAATGTATTCAAATTTTATTCAATAAGTTATAGTTCATACTACCGTGTTTTTTTCTTTAGGAAAATTGCTTTACAATATTGTGTTAGTTTCTGCCATAGAAAAATGCAAATCAGTCAGAATTATTCATATATATATATATCCCTCCCTGCATCCCCCTATCCCATGCCTCTAGGTCATCACAGCATACCAGACTGGACTCCCTGTGTTTTAGAGCAGCTTCCCACTGGCTATCTACTTTACACATGATAATGTATATATGTCAATGCTACTCTCTCAATTCATCCCACCCTCTTCTTTACCTACTGTGTCCACAAGAGATGGCCAATAAACACATGAAAAGATGTTCAACATTGCTTATTATTAGAGAGATGAAAATCAAAACTACAGTGAGGTATCACTTCACACCAGTCCGAATGGCCATCATTTAAAAATCTACAATAAACGCTGAAGAGGATGTGAAAAAAGGAACCTTCCTACACTCTTAGTGGGAATGTAAACTGATACAGCCATTATGGAGATTAGTACAGAGATCCCTTTAAAAATCAGGAATAAATCTGCCATATGACCTAGCAATCCCATTGCTATACATGTATGCTGAGAAAACCACAAATGTAAAAGACAAATGTGCTCCATTGTTCATATTATTATTTTTAATTTTTTTTTATTTAAACAACTTTATTCCAGCAGACTTTGAACATATATAAAGTGTAAATTTTCATAAGCTTTGACCTATGTGTATACCAATGAATCTATCAAAAAATCAAGAAAACAAGCATATAAATCATCTCCAGAGGTTTATTAATGGCCTCTGCCATCACTCCCTCTTTGACCTCTCTGCCTCTCACCCTATCCCCAGGCAACCACTAATCTTTTTTATGCCTTATTCATTAGTATGCATTTTCTAGAGGTTTGATATAAATAAAATCAACTGCATATACGCCATTTGTTTGGTTTTGTTTTTAACTCTCATAAGTATTTTTAAATTTATTGGTGTTGTTGCATGTATAAATAGCTCAGTCCTTGTTATTAAGTATAATAGTAGTTATTTGAAAAGACAAACAACAATTTCTTTACACATTTACCTGTTGATGGACATTTGGGTTATTTCCAATATGCGATCATCACAAAAGAAAGCTGCTATGAACATTAGTGGGGTTCTCAAGGCAAGAATACCAAAGTGGTTTGCCATTCCTTTCTCCAGTGGACCACATTCTAGGATACTGAAAGAGGAACTCCCGAGGTCAGTAGCTGTTCAACACACTACTGGAGATCAGTGGAAGAAATAACTCCAGAAAGAATGAAGGGATGGAGCCAAAGAAAAAACAATAGCCAGCTGTGGATGTGACTGGTGATAGAAGTAAGGTCTGATGCTGTAAAGAGCAATATTGCATAGGAACCTGGAATGTCAGGTCTATGAATCAAGGCAAATTGGAAGTGGTCAAACAGAAGATGGCAAGAGTGAACGTCGACAGTCTAGAAATGATCAAACTAAAATGGACTGGAATGGGTGAATTTAACTCAGATGACCATTATATCTACTGCTGTGGGCATGAATCCCTCAGAAGAAATGGAGTAGCCAGCATAGTCAACAAAAAAGTCCGAAATGCAGTGCTTGAATGCAATCTCAAAAATGACAGAATGATCTCTGTTCATTTCCAAAGCAAACCATTCAGTATCACAGTAATGCAAGTCTATGTCCCAACCAGTAACACTGAAGAAGCTGAAGTTGAACGGTTTTATGAAGACTTACAAGACCTTTTAGAACTAACACCCAAAAAAGATGTCTTTTTCATTATAGGGGATGGAATGTAAAAGTAGGAAGTCAAGAAACACCTGGAGGAACAGGCAAATATGGCCTTGGAATGTGGAATGAAGCAGGGCAAAGACTTTTGCCAGAGTTTTGCCAAGAAAACGTACTGGTCATAGCAAACACCCTCTTCCAACAACACAAGAGAAGACTCTACAAATGGACATCACCAGATGGTCAACACCAAAATCAGATTGATTATATTCTTTGCAGCCAAAGATGGAAAAGCTCTATACAGTCAAGGAAAAAAAAAAAAAAAAAAGACCAGGAGCTGACTGTGGCTCAGATCTTGAACTCCTTATTACCAAATTCAGACTCAAATTTAAGAAAGTAGGGAAAACCTCTAGACCATTCAGATATGACCTAAATAAAATCCCTTATGATTACACAGTGAAAGTGAGAAATAGATTTAAGGGCCTAGATCTGATAGAGTGCTTGAAGAACTATGGAATGAGGTTCATGACATTGTACAGGAGACAGGGATCAAGACCATCCCCATGGAAAAGAAATGTGAAAAAGCAAAATGGCTGTCTGGGGAGGCCTTACAAATAGCTGTGAAAAGAAGAGAGGCAAAAAACACAGGAGAAAAGGACAAATATAAGCATCTGAATGCAGAGTTCCAAAGAATAGCATGAAGAGATAAGAAAGCCTTCTTCAGCGATCAGTGCAAAGAAATAGAGGAAAACAACAGAATGGGAAAGACTAGAGATGTCTTCAAGAAAATTAGAGATACAAAGGGAATATTTCATGCAAAGACGGGCTCGATAAAGGACAGAAATGGTACGGACCTAACAAAAGGAGAAGATATTAAGAAGAGGTGGCAAGAATACACGAAAGGACTGTACAAAAAAGATCTTCACGACCCAAATAATCAAGATGGTGTGATCACTCATCTAGAGCCAGACATCCTAGAATATGAAGTCAAGTGGGCCTTGGAAAGCATCGCTATGAACAAAGCTAGTGGAGGTGATGGCATTCCAGTTGAGCTCTTTCAAATCCTGAAAGATGATGTTGTGAAAGTGCTGCACTCAACACGCCAGCAAATTAGGAAAACTCAGCAGTGGCCACAGGACTGGAAAAGGTCCGTTTTCATTCCAATCCCAAAGAAAGGCAATGCCAAAGAATGCTCAAACTACTGCACAGTTGCACTCATCTCACATGCTAGTAAAATAGTGCTCAAAATTCTCCAAGCCAGGCTTCAGCAATACGTGAACCGTGAACTTCCAGATGTTCAAGTTGGTTTTAGAAAAGGCAGAGGAAACAGAGATCAAATTGCCAACTTCTGCTGGATCTTCAAAAAAGCAAGAGAGTTCCAGAAAAACATGTATTTCTGCTTTATTGACTATGCCAAAGCCTTTGACTTTGTGGGTCACAATAAACTGGAAAATTCTGAAAGAGATGGGAATACTAGTCCACCTGACATGCCTCTTGAGAAATATGGATGCAGGTCAGGAAGCAACAGTTAGAACTGGACATGGAACAACAAACTGGTTTCAAATAGGAAAAAGAGTACGTCAAGTCTGTATATTGTCACCCTGCTTATTTAACTTCTATGCAGAGTACATCATGAGAAACGCTGGACTGGAAGAAACACAAGCTGGATTCAAGATTGCTGGGAGAAATATCAATAACCTCAGATATGCAGATGACACCACCCTTATGGCAGAAAGTGAAGAGGAACTAAAAAGCCTCTTGATAAAAGTGAAAGAGGAGAGTGAAAAAGTTGGCTGAAAGCTCAACATTCAGAAAATGAAGATCATGGCCTCTGGTCCCATCACCTCACAGGAAATAGATGGCGAAACAGTGGAAACAGTATCAGACTTTATTTTTTGGGCTCCAAAGTCATTGCAGATGGTGATTGCAGCCATGAAATTCAAAGACACTTACTCCTTGGAAGAAAAGTTATGACCAATCTAGATAGCATATTCAAAAACAGAGACATTACTTTGCCAACTAAGGTCTGTCTAGTCAAAGCTATGGTGTTTCCAGTAGTTGGAGAAGCTGGAAGGCTTTGAGCAAATACTGAAAATGTATTTGCTCCACTCGTGATGAAGGTTGGAAGCTGGAACGAGCATAACAAAGGAGTATGAGCGTTCACCGAGTGCCTGAGGCTGGGAACAGATAAGAAAGCATTATACACTCGACCTTGAGGCATTCGAAGGCTTCCTTCTGACCACCTGTTTCTGGGAGCAAGGACTGTTGTTTCATGATAAGACTCCCTTTAGAGTTTCCCCAAAGCTATGTTATGTCTTGGGAGGTGGGAACTGTATTTTATGCTGAATGCTTTGATGTTTATCGAGAAAGGCTACATGCAAGTCTACTTTATGCTCTATTCCCTGAGGCCATAAAGCTGCACAGCTGGATAATAAACTTCGTCAGTCCACTAGAAGCTGTCTCTGAGTGTTCCTTTCAGAGTGCAGTTCTCCGAGCCTTACAAGCAGTCATGTGTGGATGTGAGAGTTGGACTGTGAAGAAGGCTGAGCACTGAAGAATTGATGCTTTTGAACTGTGGTGTTGGAGAAGACTCTTGAGAGTCCCTTGGACTGCAAGGAAATCCAACCAGTCCATTCTAAAGGAGATCAACTCTGGGTGTTCTTTGGAAGGAATGATGCTAAAGCTGAAACTCCAGTACTTTGGCCACCTCATGCGAAGAGTTGACTCATTGGGAAAGACCTTGATGCTGGGAAGGATTGGGAGCAGGAGTAGAGGGGGATGACAGAGGATGAGATGGCTGGATGGCATCATTGACTCGATTGACATGAGTTTGAGTGAACTCCAGGAGTTGGTGACGGACAGGGAGGCCTGGCGTGCTATGATTCATGGGGTCGCAAAGAGTCGGACACGACTGAGTGACTGAACTGAACTGATAAACATTAGTGTGTAAGTCTTCACATGGGCATACACTTTCATTTATATTGGGTAAATGCCCAGAAATGGAATGTCCCGTTACAACTGAAAGTATATATAAAGTTTTTGAGAAACTGTTAAACTTTTTTCCAAAGTGGTTATGTCATTTTCATTTACACCAGTAGTGTTATGAAATTTAAAGAAAAAAAAAGAATGTGAAACATTTCTTGAAAGTCTTCATTGAATTTATTACTTGCTTCTCTTTTATGTTTTGATATTTTGGCCATGAGGCATGTGAAATCTTAGCTCCCCAACCAGGGATTGAACCTGTATTCCCTGCATTGGAAGGTGAAGTTTTTACTACTGGACCACCAGGGAAGTCCTCCTGTGCAAGAAATTTTGAGTTGCTCCATATCCTTCCCATTACTTGGTACCATCAGTCTTAATTATAGACATTCTGATACATATGTAGTGGCATCTTAAATGTGTATCTTAATTTGCATTTCCTTTATGACCATTGATTTGTTCCAATTTATTGTTGTTTAGTTGTTAAACCATGTCTTACTCTTTGTGACCCCATGGATTGAAGCACACCAGGCTTTCCTGTCCTTCAGTATCTCCCAGAGTTTGCTCAAACTCATGTTCATTGAGTGGGTGATGCCATCCAATCTTCTCATCCTCTGTCGTCCCCTTTTCCTGCCCTCAATCTTTCCCAGCATCAGGGTCTTTTCTAATGAGTCAGCTCTCTGCATCTGAGCCTTACAAGTAGTCATGTGTGGATGTGAGAGTTGGACTGTGAAGAAGGCTGAGTGCTGAAGAATTGATGCTTTTGAACTGTGGTGTTGGAGAAGACTCTTGAGAGTCCCTTGGACTGCAAGGAGATCCAACCAGTCCATTCTAAAGGAGATCAACCCTGGGTGTTCTTTGGAAGGAATGATGCTAAAGCTGAAACTCCAGTACTTTGGCCAAAGTACTGCATCAGGTGGCCAAAGTATTGGAGCTTCAGTTTCAGCATCAGTCCTTCCAAAGAATATTCAGGGTTGATTTCTTTTTGGATTGACTGGCTATCTCCTTGCTCTAAGGGACTCTCAAGAGTCTTCTCCAGCACCATAATTCAAAATCATCAATTCTTTGGCACTCAGCTTTCTTTATGGTACAACTCTCACATGACCACACTATTTTATGTGCTTATTTGCTATCTCTATATATTTTTGATAGAATGTCTACTAAACCATTTGCTCTTTTATTGAGCTATCTTATCTTATTAATGAATATTGATTTCTTTATATGTTACAAATACAAGTCTCTGATCAGATATGTAATTTGTTAATATTTATTATTACTTCCAGTCAGTCATTTGTTTTTCCTTTGTTCTAACAGACTTCCTTTCTGACTCAGTTGGTAAAGAATCTGCCAGCAATGCAGGAGATCCACTCGATCCCTGAGTGAAGAAGATCCCCTGGAGAAGGAAATGACAACCCACTCCAATATTCTTGCCTGGAAAATCCTAGGACAGAGTTCTAACACTTATCTTTTAAAGAGCAGAATTTCTTAATTTTAATAAAATTCAATTGATCAGTGTTTCACTTTTTGGGTCACGATTTCCATCTGTATCAAAGAAATCTTTTCCTTACCCAAGATCATGAATATTTTTTCCAATGTTTTCTTCCAGAAATGTTATCAATTAGGTTTTACATTTAGTTCTGTATAACCTCTCACTGTTCTGGATTTCAAAAGTCTAAAATGAATCTTTAAGAACTAAAATCAAGTTGTCAGTATGCTTGGCTCCTCCTGGAGGCTCCAAAGTGGTCTGTGGTCTTTGCCATTTCCAGCTTCTGATGGCTGCCGGCATTTCTTGGCTCCTGGCTCCATCACTCCACTCTCGGCTAATTCTATCTCTCAGCATCACTTTCTGCATAGTCTCTGACCCTTCTATGTCCCTCTTTAAAAGATCACTGAAAGTAAAGCAGGGTCAACCAAATAATTCAAGATAAGCTCCCCATCTCAAGATACTTAATCACATCTACAAAGACTCTTTTTTTGCCTGATAAATTACAGGTTCTGAGCATTAGAACATGGAAATATGAGGGGACCACTATGCAGTCTCCTGTATCATGTAACATATTTGCAGATTGGAGACTAGGTCATTGTTTATCTTTGTAGAGGCATTATTCTGCCTACCACTCTCTTCTGCCTATTACCTTCCCTTCTGAACATAGTAACAGACAGATATTGAAAGTTCTGTATCTATTCTTCATACCTCCTAACTCTTCTCTCATATTTTTCATCTCTTCATCTTATTGCACTATATTCTTGAGCTAATTACTTGGTTCAGTCTTTTAGCTCATTAATTGAATCTTCAGCTATTCACATTCTGTCATTTATCTATTAATATATTTTTTTCTAATTATCCTATTTTTAAGTTCCAGAATTATGGTTCTATTTCACAGCAGATGGTTTTTTAATCTCCCTGAGGATATTAACTGTATTTATTTTGAAGTGCTTTCTCTATATCCTCAGTTGTATTTGGGGTTTTTTGAGGGGGTGGAAGGAAGACAGTTTTTCTGAGTATTCAATCTGATGCCTCTTTCAAGGTGCATGTTTTTTTTTTTTTTCAAATACTTGATGATTCCTGGCTGTTCCTATCAGTGGGTTAAGGCTAGACTGATCAATAGTGAAAGCTAGTATACCCTTTTCTTGATCAGCTACGTATCTCTGTTTACTTGTCAATGAATCTAAATTCTGGACATTGCAAAAACATTTTGAGTGCTGACAAATGAGGGGAAAGGTTCTTATATACAGTTTTTATGCTTTATCATCTAGGTGTCATTTCTTATTTCTCTGAACACAGAATGTGTTAAATCTCCCAGGCTAAATCTATACTTCCAACTACTATGTTGAAGACCTTAAAGGCAGCTAACATTTGCAAAAGTGTGATGTTCTATTTGTATGTATATACACTCTTACAGATTTACCTGAGACTCTATGTTTATTTCTTCAGTGCCAACACTTCTGCTGGAGACCTTCAGAGAAAAGTTATTCACTTTGTTTTTATACCACTTCTCAAGGCTTTTTCCCAAGGGCAAAAGCTATTGCCACCAGATGTTCAAAACAGGGGAGGGAGAGAAGTTCAATGTGAGCAGGTGTTTTGAATTTAGTCCTTTAATTAATTTATCTGATGATTTCTTCATGTTCCCTCTAGACCTTTGTATATGTTCACTCTGAGCTCTGCATTTCTCAGGAGAGGCTATGGAAGAATGAGCTTTAACATCAGTGATTACTTCTCCCCAGAACTGACTTTTTTCTGTCTTTGATTCTCTTTAGATCAACCCAGCATGCCTTATTTTTCTGTCTCTTTCAGGTTTTGTGTTTTGTGTTCCAATTTATAATCACAACTAAAATTGCTGGGTCATCAAATATGTTCATCTTCATCTGTAGTAGGTATTGCCACATTGTTCAGCAAAGTGAAAGTTTCCAACCTCACTAGAGTATGTAAGAGCTCCCATTTATCCACATCCTTGAATACTTATTATTGTCATATTTTCTGTGTGTGTGTGTGTGTTCAGTCGTTCAGTCACGTCCCACTCTTTGAGACCCCCATGAACTATAGCCCACCAGACTCCTCTGTCCATGGAATTTTCCAGGCAAGAATAGTGGAGTGGATTGCCATTTCCTACTCCAGGGGATCTTCCTGACCTAGGGATCAAAGCTGCATTGCCTGAGTCTCCTGAATTGGCAGGCAGACTCTACCACTAAGTGCCATCCCTGAAGCCCCAGCATACTTTCTAAATTTGCTTAAATAGTAGATATGAAATTATATCTCATAGTTTTAATTTTCATTTCTCTGGATGTTGGTGAAATAGAGTACCTTTCATATTTTATTAGGTTTTGTTATTTCTTCTATGAGTTAACATTTTATTGGTTAACTTTACCTTTTTATTGAGAAGAAGTTTCTTACATGCTCATTAGTAATTCCTTTTTTGGTTATTCAAATATTTTATTTATTTTTAATATAAATTTATTTTACTTGGAGGCTAATTACTTTACAATATTGTATTGGTTTTGCCATACATTGACATGAATCCACCACGGGTGTTCATGTATTCCCCATCCTGAACCCCCCTCCCACCTCCCTCCTCATCCCATCCCTCTGGGTCATCCCAGTGCACCTGCCCTGAGCATCCTGTATCATGCATCGAACCTGGACTGGTGATTCATTTCACATATGATAATATACATGTTTCAGTGCCATTCTCCCAAATCATCCCATCCTCGCTCTCTCCCACAGAGTCCAAAAGACTGTTTTATACATCTGTGTCTCTTTTGCTGTCTCAAATACAGGGTTATCATTACCATCTTTCTAAATTCCATATATATGCATTAGTATACTATATTGGTGTTTTTCTTTCTGGCTTACTTCACTCTGTATAATAAGCTACAGTTTCATCTACCTCATTAGAACTGATTCAAATACTCTCTTTTTAGTGGCTGAGTAATACTCCATTGTGTATATGTACCACAGTTTTCTTATCCATTTGTCTGCTGATGGACATCTAGGTTGCTTCCATGTCCTGGCTATTATAAACAGTGCTGCAATGAACATTGGGGTACACGTGTCTCTTTCAATTCTGGTTTCCTCAGTGCATATGCCCCACAGGAGGCAAGAATATACAATGGAGAAAAGACAATCTCTTTTACAAGTGGTGCTGAGAAAACTGGTCAACCACTTGTAAAAGAACAAAATTAGAACACTTTCTAACACCATACACAAAAATAAACTCAAAATGGATTAAAAATCTAAACATAAGACCAGAAACTATAAAACTCCTAGAGGAGAACATAGGCAAAACACTCTCTGACATAAATCACAGCAAGATCCTCTATGGCCCACCTCCCAGAATATTGGAAATAAAAGCAAAAAGGACTTCCCTGGTGGCTCAGATGGTAAAGCGTCTGTCTACAATGCAGGAGACCTGGATTCGATCCTTGGGTCGGGAAGATCCCTGGAGAAGGAAATGGCAACCCACTCCAGTATTCATGCCTGGAAAATCCCATGGACAGAGGAACCTGGTGGGCTTCCCTGGTGGCTTAGATGGTAAAGCGTCTGTCTACAGTGTGGGAGACCCGGGTTTGAGCCCTGGGTTGGGAAGATCCCCTGGCAAAGGAAATGGCAATCCACTCCAGTACTATTGCCTGGAAAATCCCATGGACAGAGGAGCCTGTTAGGCTACAGTCCATGTGGTCGCAAAGAGTCGGACAAGACTGAGCAACTTCACTCAAAAGCAAAAATAAACAAATGGAACCTAATTAAACTTAAAAGCTTCTGCACAACAAAGGAAACTATAAGCACAGTGAAAAGATAGCCTTCAGAATGGGAGAAAATAATAGCAAATGAAGCAACTGACAAAGAATTAATCTCAAAAATATACAAGCAACTCCTGCAGCTCAATTCCAGAAAAATAAACGACCCAATCAAAAAATGGGCCAAAGAACTAAATAGACATTTCTCTCTAAAGACGACATACAGATGGCTAACAAACATGAAAAGATGCTCAACAGCACTCATTATCAGAGAAATGTAAATCGTTAGTAATTCTTATAGATCATAGTGAATTGCAGATATCTTTCAGTAATTTGTAGCCTGTCTTATAATACTTATTTTGTGAATTTTGATAAAAGCTACTGATTTTAATGTTGTATAAAGCAACTTTTCCTTATGCTCTATATTTTTGTGTTTTATTAAAATAAAACTTTGCTGCCATAAGTTTATATAGATAGCCTCTCAATTTTTTTTAAAAAAGATTAAAAAGTTTGCTTGTTAGGAACTCCCTGGTGGTTCAATAGTTAAGACTCCGTGATTTTATTGCAGGGGAAATGAGTTCAATCTCTGGCTGGAGAATTAAGCACAGTGTGGGCAAAAATTTATAAAAAGAAAGATTGCTTATTATACTTAGGTCTTGAGATCACCAGGAATATATTTTTATTTATGAATGTGTTAATAATCCATTTTCCCCCTGTACCTAATCAAATAGCACCACATCTTTTATTCAATAAACTATCTTTTCTCCACTGGTGTGCAATGCCTATTTTAATTTGTTGTTTCTCTTTATACAAATTTGTTTCCAGCCTCTCTACTCTGGTCCATTGTTTGATCTGTCTATTCCTTTTAAAATGCCATATTTTAAAAATATTGTGCATTTCTAGAATTTTTGATGTTTGATAGGGCATGTCCCTTTACCAGATTTTTCTTGCTCAGAAAGGGACTGGCTATTTTTGGCCCATCAATTTTCCGAATAAATTTTAGAATGAACTTGTCAAATAAATAACCTGGTTTGGATTCTAACTGGGATTATTTGAACATTTACACATATTTGGGCATAAAAGACAGCTTTGTGATCTTAATTTTATCAATGTACACAGGCTGTTTTCCCACTTTTGCATGTAATTGATACAATGTTTTGTACCAGTGTTATAATATTCACCAATAAAGATCTTACACATTTTCTTTAGATTTTTTCCCTCTGTGTATCTAATCATTTTTCTGCCTTGTAAATAATCACTATCTAATTTACTATTTGTTGTAGTGTATCAGTTCAGTTCAGTCGCTCAGCATGTCCGACTCTTTGCGACCCCATGAATCACAGCACACCAGGCCTCCCTGTCCATCACAAACTCCCAGAGTTCACTCAGATTCACATTCATCGAGTCAGTGACGCCATCCAGCCATCTCATCCTCTGTCGTCCCCTTCTCCTCCTGCCCCCAATCCCTCCCAGCATCAAAGTTTTTTCCAATGAGTCAACCCTTCGCATGAGGTGGCCAAAGTACTGGAGTTTGAAGGCAAATATATTTTGTATGATTATTTTATGTCCAGACAACTTGTCAATGCTCTTATTAATTTTAATAATTTGAAGATAGATTCTATTGGATTCTCTAGATACACAATCATAATATCTAAGAATTAGGAAGCTTTTCAGTCCTAATATTTTTTATTTCTTATCTAGTTCTGCTAATAGGACTTCAGCTGCAAAACCATACAGGATGAGTTCTATAGGACTCTGAGGAACAGCATTTATGCAGTTATGCCCTTTGGGAAAGGCAGCAATACTATGGGCTGGCAAGATCNAAAGTTTTTTCCAATGAGTCAATCCTTCGCATGAGGTGGCCAAAGTACTGGAGTTTGAAGGCAAATATATTTTGTATGATTATTTTATGTCCAGACAACTTGTCAATGCTCTTATTAATTTTAATAATTTGAAGATAGATTCTATTGGATTCTCTAGATACACAATCATAATATCTAAGAATTAGGAAGCTTTTCAGTCCTAATATTTTTTATTTCTTATCTAGTTCTGCTAATAGGACTTCAGCTGCAAAACCATACAGGATGAGTTCTATAGGACTCTGAGGAACAGCATTTATGCAGTTATGCCCTTTGGGAAAGGCAGCAATACTATGGGCTGGCAAGATCCCCAAAAGAAGTACTAGCAGACAGCCCTGTTATATTTCTGATTTGACAGGACATGAAAGTCTAATGTTTTGCCCACTAATTATGACTCTTTCTGAGGGTTTTACAGAGATGTTCTTTATGAAATTAAGTTCTCTTTTCATTTAATTGCTAATAATTTTTGTCCCTGTGAATATTCATCTTTATCAACTGTGTTTTCTTTCCCTATTGAGAAAACCACATGATTTTTCTCTATAATCTCTAAACGTGGTGAATTTCAATAATAGATTGTCTAATATTAAGTTCATGTATTCTGAGGTAAATCCAACTTTATCATGATTGTGAGTCTATGGAAACAGAAAGAGAATGTGCGGGGTGGTGAGAAAAACTCACACAATGTTTGATTAACCAAGATATTTATATTTATGGCCTCTAAGTTCATAAGTGTGATAGATTTATCATTTTATTTTCACAAAATCATTGTCTAGTATTGGTATAAAAATCATATTAGTCTTATACAGTAAAACCATAGTATTGTCTTAACACTGTTTGATTTCTTATGAGATTTTCCATAATACTGGAGCTCTGTTTCTTGTTTCTTTTTAGTAGAACTCATCTGTNGCCATTCTCTGCACCGAGGGGAGGGGGCATTGCCCTTCCTCCTTCCCGGACGAGGGACAGCCCAGGACCAGGAACCCGGACCCACACCCAGAGTTCCCAGGCATGCTGACTCTCTGCCCTGCCCTCAGCTGGCTGGCACTGATCTTGCCACGTTAGAATGCAGCCCAGAGAGTTCAGTGGCCAGAGAGCTGACCGCTGCGATGAGTAACGGCCAGCAACGTTACCCGGCCCTCAGCGGTGCCAGTGTGGAGGGGGGAGGAGGCCCGGTATTGCACACGGGGGGTGACCAAGCTGTGGAGGCCTTCAGAGAGCCCGGGGGACCCTCGTTTCTGGGGTTGCACACTCTCCAGTGCCGCTGGAGCAAATCCAGGCTCCAATGCACGTGACTCCGTCTGACCTTCTGAAGAGTAAGAAACCACTGTCAAAAGAAGCGTTCTTTTTTCCAGAGACTTCCAAGTCCCCGCCAGAAATTAATCTCATTGGAAGTAACATCAACCAGCCAATGGTCATTCCTCAGAGCAGCCTAGAGAAGCTGTCGGATAGCCAGCTGACCACCTGGAGCTCGAATTAAACCTCGGCGTGAAGAGAACACAGGGCAGGTGTCCTGACAGAGGCCGAAGCCTAAGGTGCACAAACAGAGGGGGCGGTGCCTCTGTCGCCTCTGGACCAAGGTCGTCGGCCACACACCATGCCACTCCCTGATGGCTGATGAGCGGCGGGCTCCAGCACCCTCGCTGCCTCAGCAGCCAGAGAGCCGGGGGCCGGCACGCAGGTCGCGCGGCTGTTCATACGTGTGGCTGAATGGTCATGTTCGGGTGCAGCAAGCTGTGTGATGCCAGCGAGAATCAGGGGCCGTGCAAGGGCTGATTCCTACCTGGTTGTCTTTTGTTGAGGATCCTTCCAAATGCCCTGGGTGTACAAGGCAATTTTAGTATAATTAAAACCTGAATCGCTCAAATTACAGAATTAATTACATTCAACTTCAGTCGCAATTTCTAATTGATCCCAGTCTGCCGGCTCTGCACCTGGAGACCTTGGTGATGCTGGGAGGGAGAGCAGGTGGCCCAAACTCCATTCTCTTCTCAGAGAATATTTCTGGCAGTCGTGGTGGGTCCATGCACCCCACACCTATGCCCACAGCACACAGCATGTGTGTGGGTGCTGAGTGCCTGTAAGTCAAAGATACAGCTGGAAGACAAGCTGGAAGGCCAGAAATATCACCTGTCTCTAAGCTGCTGAGAGTCTGAGAAGAGCCCAGCGAGACCATGGTGGGGGGGCGTGTGGGGTGCTCGCACCCGGTCAGAAAGCAGGCCCTGGATGTCTGCACCTGCTCGTGTACTTTCTCAGAAATGAGCCTAGTATCTCATGCCAGAACTCGAGAGACAGAATGGAGAGGGGCAGCCCTGCGGGAGTCGGGGGCTTGCCCAAACCACAGGGAACCACAGTTGCGAGTGGCCACACAGCGCCCGGAAGAATCTCCAGCACCCTGACCAGATCCATCAGACAATCTGCCAAACGAGCGCTAGAAGTCACTTTAGCAAACGAGAAGACTGGTTTGTGAACCGTATGAGAAATAGGGCAATGTGGATATGGCAGAAGGCAGTCCAAACCTTTTTTATGGATGCAGCTGGCTCTGCTAGCGCTCAATTATTATGACACCGCTGGTTGTGTGGAGAAGCCCCTGCAGGAGTGCGTGTCCCGGGGAGCATCCTTTGACCTCCCTGTGATGCCACGGTGCCCTGTTCATGTGCCTTGAGAAAGGGGCCCTTCCCTCAATCACACAAAGAAGCTGTGTCAATTAGTGGTGGCTCTGGTTTGTTAAAAACACCAGAGCCCAGAGAGTCAGATGGCACTTATTTGATGGGCACAGATGTTGGCATCCTTTGGGGTGTCAGTGGATGAAGAGGGCCAGTCCAGGGGAGGCTGAGACGGACGAGGGCCTGTGGGATGCTCCGGGGAAGGTGCTCAGGGAGAGCCCTGGCTCCCGAGTCCCTCAGGCTGCTCCACATCCCCCATCTCCTGTGCCCGGGGGGAGACGCAGCTGGCAGAGGAGTGAGGGGAGGTTCGGACAAGTAGGTGAAAAGGGCGTCAGAGGCCCCAGGAGCGGGCACTCACGGAGCTGGCCCAGGGGCTCTTTCTATCCGAAAAGGGCAGATGGCTTAGTGGGAGCCCCCAGGATGGGGCCAGCTGTCCCTGAGGGCGGTCGGCAGAAGCTGACGCAGAGCTAGACAGCTAGAGGGGGACGCTCAGCACCCCTCCGCATCTGTCCTCAGGGCGCGCAGACTCGGAAATGGGGAGCTGGCTGGAAAGCCGGCCGAGGACAGGGAGCTGGAGCTGGGAGGCTGCTGGGTGCGGTGCTAGGCGGGGTCTGCCCGTGGTGGGGTCTCCCGGCACTCTTGCTCCGGGCTTCCCAGGCCACAGGTTCTGTCTGCCCTGCAGGCATGAGAGTGAAGGGGGAACTGGTAAAAATCTGTGATGAAGCCAGCCACTCATGGAAGCAGCAACGGACAGGTGCTTGGCTTTCTTTTTAATCGTGTAAACAATCAGCCGCTGCTGGGAAGAGCACACGCAGATCAAATGAGCGTGTGCGTCTAAAACTTCTCGGAAGAGCCTTTTAAGGATTCCTTGAATCTAGCAAAATGGGACCTTATTTTTTTTAAAGGTTTGATATAGATTTCCCTGGTAGCTCAGACAGTAAAGTGTCTGCCTACAACGCGGGAGACCTGGGTTCGATCCCTGGGTCGGGAAGAGCTCCTGGAGAAGGAAATGGCAATCCACTCAGTATTCTTGCCTGGAAAATCCCACAGACAGAGGAGCCTCTTAGGCTGCAATCCATGGGGTCACAAAGAGTTGAACATGACTGAGTGACTTCACTTCACTTTAATATACTTGTAACATAGAGAGCCACGTGCTTTTTATCATCTACAAGAATAAAAAAGTGAAAGCGAAATCTCTCAGTCATGTCTGACTCTTTGTGTTCCCGAGGACTATACAGTCCATGGGATTCTCCAGGCAAGAATCCTGGAGTGGGTAGCCTTTCCCTTCTCCAGCGGATCTTCCAGACCCAGGAATCAAACCCAGGTCTCCCCCATGGCACTGGACTCCTTACCAGCTGAGCCACCAGGAAGCCCAAGAATCCTGGCATGGGCAGCCTATCCCTTCTCCAGCGGATCTTCCAGACCCAGGAACTGAACCAGAGTCTCCTGCACTGTAGGCAGATTCTTTCCCAGCTGAGCCACCAGGGAAGCCCGAGAATAAGACAAGGGCCATTTTCGTTTATGACTCAGAAGAATAAGTGGCATGAGTTCCATCTGCTCTGTGGGGCTGCTCCAGTGGCTCAGTGGGGAGAGTCTACCTTCACTGCTTAGACTTAGGAAACACCGGTTCGATTCCTTGGTCGGGAAGATCCCCCTGGAGAAGGAAATGGCAACCCACTCCAATATTCTTGCTGGGAAATCGTGTGGACAGAGGAGCCTGGCAGGCTAGTCCACGGGGTGAGCTGGCTGGATCGAGGGTAACACCGTGGGCCACGCTGCAGCCGCAGCTGGAGAGAGGCAGAACTGTGTGCCGGCTGCCCAGGACGCAGATCCCCCACAAGGCACTGGCCCCGCTTGGAGCACCTGGCCCAAAAACTAGCTGCCAAAACACAGCTGTTGGACAGGACCTCTCACTGGAGGTATTTCCCTTGTTACTTCCAGGAGGAGTCTGAGCACTTTACTGAGAGTCCCACGATTAGGATTTGGCCACGGTGCCAGTGGTAAAGAGCCCTCCTGCCAATGCAGGAGACGTAAGAGATGTGGATTAGATCCCTGGGTCGGGCAGACCCCCTGGAGGAGGGCATGGCAACCGGCTCCAGTCTTCTTGCCTGGAGACTCCCGGGGACAGAGGAGCCTGGCAGGCCACAGTCCATGGGGTCTCAGAGAGTCGGACCCGACTGGGGCAGCTTAGCACTGCTGCTGCGGCTGCTAAGTCACTTCAGTCACGTCCGACTCTGTGCGACCCCTTAGACGGCCGCCCACCAGGCTCCTCTGTCCCCGGATTCTCCAGGCAAGAATACACAGCAGCTTAGCACAGCACAGCACAGCTAGGGGGGTGATGAGGACCTCAGTGACATTCCCCAGCAGAAGGCTCACCAATTAGCGATCTCTGCTCAGCTAGTCTGTGTGGTCTGTGAGGTAAGACAGGTGTCTTCCTGCCTTGCAAGTCTGCAGGGAGAAAATTTTCACAGGATATAAATATATGCGGGCTGGATACAGCCTGATAAGGGCTGGTCATGAATAACATTAGCCAATAACTCAGCTGGAGACTGATCCTCCACCCCCGTCACCTCGGAGATGATTACACAGAAAAGGGGAATTTTTCAAAATCTTTGAATAGTTCTGCGTTAGTCTAAGCTTTCAATGGATGTGCCTTTCTTTTCCCTTTGTGATTATTTACATTTGACTTTTTCTCCTTAAATCCAATACACCTTTTTCCTAAAATTGCTTATTTTTTAGCAGGATGCCGTTTGAGCCTGAGATATCTTTGGCAAAGGCCTGGAATTTGAGGAAGACCCAAGTGAAGTCCCCCCATGCCCGGGTTTCAGGTGGCTCGCCTCCAAGCCTTCAGAGCGGTGTACTTGCATATTCTGGCTCTGAGCCTGGAAAAATGTGTAAGACACAAATAATCTGTGGTAGGAAGCAGGTTGCATTTGTTTTTTTGTGGTTAAAGTTTAAGGCCAGAGACTGTTCACTGTGGAAAGTTTATATAAAGGATCTAAACAAAGCCCGGGAGGGGTGGTGATTCTTGTGGATTTAAACATCTGCGTCCCCACACCTGCACACACACCCCCCCACACACACCCAAACACTCACACACCGCGCTGAGTCACTTCCACTGACGGCCACATCAGTTGAAATGCGACCACCCCACTGGAGGCTGAGGGCAGAACAGATCAGCAGCCAACAGCTTGGACATGAGCCAGGCTTCCCTGGCTCAGACAGTGGAGAATCCGCCTGCAGCGTCGGAGACATGGGTTCCGCCCTGGCTGAAGAGCCCCTGGAGCTGGCAAAGGCTCCCCACTCCAGCGTTCTTGCCTGAAGAGTCCTGTGGACAGCGGAGCCTGGCAGTCCACGGGGTCGCAGTCAGACATGACTGACTGACTAACGCTTAACACTGGGTGTGGGGTTTAAGTGTGAGCTTCGGGGCCAGAAAGGCCTGGGCTGAGCCCGAGCTTTGCTGTGTTCCAGAGACGTGACCCCAAGCTTCAGTTTCCCCACTCCTGGGTTATCAGGATGCTCCTAGGAGATGGATGAGTAGTTGGCATTTGGCAAATTCATGTTTTGTGTTGCAGGGATTCAGAACATCCTCTTAGGCTTCCTGGCATCCTGGCTGTCTGCTGTGTGGAGGCACTTCATGTCTGAAGGCCTAGGTGAGCGATTGTACTGGTGTGCCACCAACCATCCCAGGAAACCCTCAGACAAACCAGGGTGGTCAGTCATCCTGTCTCCCTGACCACCCTTCCAGCAAACCCAAACACACAATTCTCCTCACCCCTGGAATTTTACTGTAAGACTGTTAAAAACACGGCTGGGAACAGAGGCTTTGGGAATTGTCTGGTCCATTTTGTTGATTAGCTTAAGATCGGGGATTATAATGGGTTAGTCAATATTAAATGTTTATGGCTGTTTAAAGTCTTTTAGATGCTAAATAAACAAAGAGCTAATGTACAGATATCAAAGATCTCAAGAAATGACTGCATCCCGTCTCATACGGGATTTTTATCTTTTTTTTCACGTGTAGTAAAACAAAAAAAATCTTTAAAAATGACTGCACAAATATTTCCATTTATTTTCTTTTGTTTAAAAAGGTTGCAAAAGAAATTAGTATTTCTATCATCACATGCAAAAGGGTCGGACCAGACTGAGCGACAAAGCACACGTACCATCCTATGTACGCGCCATTCTGCTGCTGCTTTCCAACATCTGCTAGCTGGGGTAAGCAGACCACCCTCCCCTCCACAAGCTGCACCCGAAGATGCTCACACCCAAGCTCCCAAACCTGGGGGTATGTTAGCTTACCTGGCAGAGGGGGAATTAAAGCTACTAGCGAGTAGACCTCACAATATGCATGACGCTGGATCATCCAGATGTCATCAAAACGGTCCTTAAACGTGGGACGTGGAGGCAGCAACGCAGACCAGAGAGGAGGCGTGGCAGCCGGAGCGGGGTCAGGCGGCCCAGCGACAGGTTGGCCTTGAAGATGCAGGGAGGGGCCACAGCCAGAGGGTGCAGGTGCCTCTGGAGGTGGAGAAGGTCAGGGGACAGTCTCCCCCGGAGCCTGGATTTCGGCCCAGCCAGGCTGTACTGGACCGCTGACCCGCAGACGGCAAGGTCGCAGCTCTGTGTTGCTGATGCCTCCATGTTTAAGGGCCTCCATTGCAGCAATGGTAGAAAGTGGATACAGCGGTAGAAGGGATTTAACTTGGATTTTTTTTTAAACCAGCAGTCATTCACTCTGGAGAGCAAGAAAAGGAGGTGGCCGCTGTGCTTTTTCTGCTTCCAGGAAGTCCACAGAGAAAATGGACCAGCCCTGGATCATCAGGCTCTCGAGAGACGGTTCTTGCAGGTGGTGCTGGTTGGACAGCTGGCTTCTCCATGGCACTGCGGGGGCCCAGCTGTGTGTGTGGGGAGGTGTCTAGCTGCTCACCGAGCCGGCTGCTCCTGGAGGGTCCCTGGTGACCCTGCCTGTCACACGGGGCACCCAGATCACGGGGAGAAGGTGCTTATGGGGCCAGTGCACAGTGGCGGGAGGGGTGAGTGAGGGTGTGGAGTGGGCGCTGGGCGTCTGTGGACTGCTGCCAAGAGTCCACTCAGGGCAGGGATGGGCCTTGGGACAAGTCAGAGGTGAGGCAGGCGGGCGAGTGAGGGGGTGTGTGGACGGGGAGGCCGGCGTAGGAGTCTGAGGACCTAGATGGGGATTACGGCGGACCTATGACCCCTCCTCAGATGGACACCCTGCTGGGACCACCAGGATCACCCCCACTTCCTTCCGGATGCAGTGTCCAGCAGCTGCCCAGCTGAACCAAGTGGGAGTCACGTGTCTTTTCTCTAAGCCACGTTTCCGTCCTGTCCACTGTGCAGAGGGCACGCTCAGGCAGAGGCCACATGGACAGGGGAGGGCAAGCCCAGCTCAGGTTCAAGTGCCTGGGTCCCAGAGCCTGCTCCCTCCCGCCCAGACCAGCCCCGAGCAGTGAGCCGAGGGCTGTCTGCACAGCGCCCAGCTCTGCAGGCGTGTCTGCTCCTCCCGCGGCCCTCATCTGACCGCCAGCCACCCGGGGTCCCAGCTGCAGGGCCCCTGCCTTCCTGACACCCTTCTCTCTCCAGCCTGGCGTGCTGCCTCCCTCTGTAGACCACCCACAGGTGGAGCCCTCAGGTCTGCAGAGGGGAGCGGCCCAGTGCTCAGGACCACCTGCTCTCAGATGTTCAGAGCAGCTGCCGCCGAGGCCCACCTCCGCCGGCAGGGCCCGTGGTAACCGGCCTGGTGGCTGGTTGGTTAGCTGGGAAAAGGGTAAGAAGGAAAATGATGCTAAGTGTCACACAGGGTAAATGTTTTAAGTGAGACAGAAGCACAGGCCTGTGGCGTGTCATTCGACAGAGAAACATCCTCCCTTCTCTGTGAGGAAGTGCCCACGCGGTCTCGGCATCAGCTCTGGCCACTGACTTAGGCCGCCGTCCTTTCCCTCACAAGGCGTCGCTCGTCAAGGTCAGAGTCTCTGTGTCGCGGTCAACAGGTCGCCCTCTATGAAAATGAAAGTGCTAGTTGCTCAGTCGTGTCCGACTGTTTGTGACCCCATGGACTGTAGCCCACCAGGCTCTCCTGTCTATGGGATTCTCCAGGTAAGAATACTTCTTCAGGGGATTTTCCTGACCCAGGGCTTGAACCCTAGTCTCCCATGGTGCAGGCAGATTCTTTACCATCTGAGCCACCGGGGAAGCCCCTGATGGCCTCTGTGCGGTGCCACCAAGTGGTTCCTGTTCTACCTGCAGACGGTGCTTGACGCTGGAGGCGTCGTGAGGCTCTGAGGTGAGCTGTGGACACCAGGTCCGATTTCACACACACACACACACACACGGAAATAGCCGAGGTGTTCACAAAACACGTCAGTTCCTTTGAGACCCTGTGGGTGCCATCTGCCCCAACTTGAGAGTCAAAGCCATAAACCATAAGGTCCTTCTCCTCCCAGCAGCTCCTCTGAGCTCACTGGACAGAATTAACGTTTCTCATGGAAAATCACAAATGTTCCAGTCCGACTTTTCAGTGTGTGAAGGAAGAGCAGGGCCTGTTTCTGCTCAGGAGAAGAGGAATTTTCCAGCCGTACTTGGGTGCTTGCGCAGGGGCACCATCCGGGAGAGGAAACAGAATGGGTGATTTGCTGGGCAGGACCCTCTGTGGGTGTCTGGACGTCTTCCACCAACGTTTCATCTGAGCCCACATGTCGGGATGTAGTCTGCAATGGTCTTGGTGTTAAAATTGCAGAATAAAATTCAAGACTGCGTACCCTGTGGAACTCTGCACAGGGACTCACCAAGTGAGCAAGAACGGAAGGTGCATCTGAGCCTTCCTGGTGGCAAGACGTGGCCTCTGGGCTGGAGGTCTCAGGACCTGGGGAGATCCAGGGTGGACCCCAAGGGAGCACAGACCAGCTTCCGGCCTGAGAATGAGGAGAGCTTGCTCCCCGGAGCCCGGAATGGGCAGGTCAGCAGCGTCTGCCGTGCAGGGAGGAGCCCTGGGCCAGTGGGGACGAGCTCTGGGCCAGCGGTTGCCTTTGCCATCTCCAGATTCATGAAAACACCAAGGAATTAAAGTGAGGGTCAGAAGAGGAATGATCTCCTCCCCAGAGAGAGGAGGTGGAGCCGTGGGCACAGCTCTGCTGATGCCCAGACCCTCTGTCAGAAGCTGAGGCCATTGAGATCCGCCCACTCTTGGAGCCCCCAAAATCCCCCAGGCCACAGGGGCCAGCGAGGGTAGAGTGCTCCCTGCAGACGAGACGGGTCTCCTGGCTGCAGGCCTTTCTACCGCCGGATGTTCTCTTCATCNATCTCCAGATTCATGAAAACACCAAGGAATTAAAGTGAGGGTCAGAAGAGGAATGATCTCCTCCCCAGAGAGAGGAGGTGGAGCCGTGGGCACAGCTCTGCTGATGCCCAGACCCTCTGTCAGAAGCTGAGGCCATTGAGATCCGCCCACTCTTGGAGCCCCCAAAATCCCCCAGGCCACAGGGGCCAGCGAGGGTAGAGTGCTCCCTGCAGACGAGACGGGTCTCCTGGCTGCAGGCCTTTCTACCGCCGGATGTTCTCTTCATCCCCCTCTGCATGCAAAGCTCTCTGGAAGCGAGTCCAGCCCATGCTCTGGTTCAGAGACAGAAGCCAACAGGGCGGGGAAGAGACATGCCCCTCCTTGGGGAGGGCCCACAGAGGCCACTTAGGATTCTGCTGCGTGCTTCCATTCCTCTCTCTTCTCTCCTGTTCATTCATCCAGTCTTTTTATATTATCACAGACTCATGCGTGTTCATTTCATTCCTTGGATTTTGATCCAATATGACTGCATGCAATTCCTCGTTTCTTCCCCGGCCTGGCTTCTAGGGGCTCTCTGGGTTGTCTGCTGCGCCCCTTGACTTAACTTCTTCAGTGTGAGTGTGTGTGTGCTGCGTGCACATGTGTGCGTGTGCATGCTCTCATGTGTGTGTGCGTGTGTGTGCTCTCGTGTGTGTATGCCTGTGTGTGCGCTGAAGGCAGTCACTGTGTCCTGGCTTTCCGGCCCTGCAGGCGCCCCAGCACATCTTGTATGCTTCCCTCAGTGCTAGGAGCAGCAGCTTCTCTGAAGAGTCTGGTCTTTTATTAGAAAATTGTGTTAGAAACTGAGATCTGAGAGCTGCGTGATCCTGCCGCAGGCACGGANTCCTTGGGGAGGGCCCACAGAGGCCACTTAGGATTCTGCTGCGTGCTTCCATTCCTCTCTCTTCTCTCCTGTTCATTCATCCAGTCTTTTTATATTTTCACAGACTCATGCGTGTTCATTCCATTCCTTGGATTTTGGTCCAGTATGACTGCATGCAATTCCTCGTTTCTTCCCCGGCCTGGCTTCTAGGGGCTCTCTGGGTCATCTGCTGCGCCCTTGACTTAACCTCTTCAGTGTGAGTGTGTGTGTGCTGCGTGCACATGTGTGCGTGTGCGTGCTCTCATGTGTGTGTGCCTGTGTGTGCCTGTGTGTGCACACGTGTGTGCTCTCGTGTGTGTGCCTGTGTGTGCACACGTGTGTGCTCTCATGTGTGTGTGCCTGTGTGTGCACACGTGTGTGCTCTCGTGTGTGTGCGCCTGTGTGTGCCTGTGTGTGCACACGTGTGTGCTCTCGTGTGTGTGTGCCTGTGTGTGCCTGTGTGCGCCTGTGTGTGCGCTGAAGGCAGTCACCGTGTCCTGGCTTTCCGGCCCTGCAGGCGCCCCAGCACATCTTGTGTGCTTCCCTCAGCGCTAGGAGCAGCAGCTTCTCTGAAGAGTCTGGTCTTTTATTAGAAAATTGTGTTAGAAACAGATCTGAGGGCTGCGTGATCCTGCCGCAGGCACGGAGCATCTTTCCAGTGGGTTAGAGTAAGGGAAGTCCCATCACCAAAGCTGTGTTTTAAATTAAAGTACCCCGTAACTGTTTTCAGAGCCTGAAGGACAAGGATGCCCGCCTGGGCAACGGCAGTGGCAGGAATACAGGCTGCGGTGGAAGGTTTCGAGGTCCCAAAGGCGCCTTTAGCTGCAGGGTCATCGTTCCAGACGCTGAGTCCCGGACACCTCTGGGGTGTGAGGAGAGCACGCCGCTGCCTGGCGCGCAGGGAGTCCATCTCGGGGCAGCCTCTCCTGTCTCTGGCCCGAGATCCTCAGCCCCCGAACCCCGGCCATTTACCCGGGAGCACGTCCACCACCGGCTCTGGGCCAGGCGGGTACAGCGTGGGTTCAGCCTGGTGAAGGGACACAGCCCTGGCCTCTGGAGGTACAGCCCAGCGGGCAGACACACACAGATGTGTCCCCAGGCGCGCCGAGGCTTCAGCGTGTAAATAAACGCTCCCAGTGGA
>SJYB01004958.1:173864-257343 GCA_006408585.1 Antidorcas marsupialis
TCTCCCCCTCTGGGCTTCTGACCACCTTCTTTTCAGCTCCTTGGGCCTTGACCTCCAGAGTCTGTGCTCCAGTGACGACAGTCTATAGAGAATGCCGCATGGGTTCTCAAGAGTGGGGCCTCCCACCTGGGCTCCAGTTTTGAGTAAATAACTAAACCGCTGTTTCCCAGGAGTGGTGAAGCCTGCGGCCGTATCCCCGGGGAGTGGAGTCTGATGATAGGTGCCAACACTGAACAGACTGAGGGTCTGAGCTTTTCGCATTCGTCACCTCCCCAACCATCCCTGAAGCGCCTGCAGAAAAGTTGTCCAGCAGGTGCAAGGCCGAGCTGCTCCCCTGCTGCATCAGCACGCTCAGCTGTGAGACTCTGAGCTCATCCAGATGCCCAGGGGCCCTCGCTCACAGATGCGGGCACGCCATTCCTCCTAAAGCTACAGAGACAGCTAGTAGCCGACTGAAGCGTTAGCTAGGTATCCAAATTAGAGGAACTGGGAGACCGTCTTCCAGCATACACTTCTCAATTCCTAACATTAGGCAGAGATTCCTACATTTAAAAAAAGAAAAAAAGAAAAAGAAATGTGCTCAGAAACGACGTTGACTCAGTGCATTTCTAGTTCAGCTTTGTTCTTTCCAGCGGGATGCTTAGCTGTGCATGGGGGCTAATGGACCATCATCTCAATCGCGTTTGCTGATCCAGCTTTATGGAAAAGAGACCCTCATAAATAATAATTACCAACTTTGTTGATCTTCTTGCATTCTAATAAATTACATGAAACAAGTGACAGGATGTATCGATTTATACTTCAGGCCATATTTTTAAAACATCAGACCCCAGCCACCTCTGCTCACGTCTCCGCCTGGGACTTGCAGCACCTCTATTTAATGGAGCTGTTTCCAGGAGGGGAAATGAGGCCCTTCATGCAGGACAGTGTTGGCTGAGGCTCGCATCTTGCAGACCGCTTGCTACAACTAGCAGAAGCACGACTACTGCCTGCTGTCCAGAGGTCTGAGGCAATGGCCTTGATAGGTACGCATACTCTTCAGAGTAATCAGAAGATGTATAAGGCTCTTTAAATCTCAGGATACTTACGAACAGATGAGTTTTACAAACATGTCAGTAATAGCTCTCATTGAAAATCGCCCGTTCTGTGTCCGAGTTCATTTTTGGGAAGCTGAGATTCCAGACCCAATGGAATTTCTCTCCTCAGTAAAGCAGCACGCTGGTAAATTATAGACTCTACATCTGATAGAGTTGGTATTACTCATAAGTACATTGAGTGATTAAAAATAAAGCGAGGGAAGCTGAAGATTCTAACTGCCAGCTCGGGCAGGATGCCTCGGGGGGCCTGCTGAGCGCAGAGCCCTGGAAGCTGGCGGCCATGGCCCTGGGGGTCCTCACAGTGGCAACCCTGGCAAGGCAGCTCTCGCCTCTCAGGGAGGCCCCCTGCCTCCCAGCCTGCCCAGAGAGTACCCACAAGCTAAACGGATGCTGTCTTTGGAGTTACTCTGTAAGTCCCATTCTCATCACTGTCAAATGCTTCCACACGCCTGAGGACTCATCAGAATGGAGTGCAGAGGTGACTTGCCACAAAGTCATCTCTTCTGAGGTTCTGGAGTGGGGGCCCGGGGGCTCCCTGAGCCCCGTGTGTCCTCACGTGGGTCCCTGGATGCCCCACCACCTGCGAGAGCTGCAGACTCTGCCCCTGGCCGGGGGAACTTGGAGTCTGGGGCGAGTCTGGGCTGGCTGGCCTCTGGCATGCGCTGTCCCAGCCACTGTGCTGAGTCTGTGCTGAGCTGCTCCCTTTCCTCCCGAAGCCGCAGCCTTGGCACAGCCCTGGTGCAGCCCTGTTTTCCCTCCCTGTGGGAACGTCTCCGTGCATCCACCCGGAGCCCTGATTCCGAGCCTCGTGCCCTTCCTTGCTCAGATCTCACTGTGCCCAGAGGACTTGTCAGGACCTATGTGGGGGCTGGAGACCATCCTGGTACACCCCAGGATGTCGAGCCAAAAGACCTCCTTTCTAAACTCCACTTTCTGCAGAATGGGGCCACGGCGCATGAGCAAGGTTGTGGCTGCAACACAGGCCTGAGTGGGAAGAGTGATGGGGAGAGCAAGGGACCTTGTTCCTTCGATGATTTCACAGTGAGCCTCCACTGCTCAGAAACAGAGCTTAGCAACTGAGCGCTGCACAAGGAAGAGGACTGTACTGTGGGACAGATGTCGGGGCGGACACCCGTAGGGCCTCAAATGCTTCCTCTGGCTGGCTCCCTTTCCCTGGGAGGGGACCTCGAAGCGTCTGCCATCGCTGTGAAGGCCAGAGGCCCCAATCTCAGGGTCACGTCTGTAGGGCTTTGGGGCATGTCTAACCCAGTTTCCTAGGTTTCTGAGGCCAGAGTGGCCCTTTTTTTGAAACACAAATGCCTACTTGGAGTGACTCGCGGTCCAGCATGAACCCAGGTACTGTTACTCTAAAGAGTAAGAACTGTGTTATCTCTCATTCAGTCTGTTGTAATCCTGGCGTGGAGCACAGGGCTTGGCTGGGAAGGGGCTAAAACATGATGAATGAAGTAAATGATGAGTGCCTGGAGGGGTGGAAGGGTGGAAGTTTGAGGGGGTGAGTGGGTGAATAGATGCGTGGGTGGATGGGTTAGTGGGTGGATGGGTAGGTGGAAGAGTGAATGGGTGGGTGGGTAGCTGGATGGATGAGTGAATGGATGGGTGAATGGTCAAGTGGGTTTGTGGGTAGGTGGATGGGTAGATGGGTATAAGCATGAGTAAGTGGGTAGATGTATGGGTTAGTGGGCAGATGGATACATGTGTGGGTGGGTAGAGGAATGGAGGGGTAAATGGTTGGGTGGGTAGATGGATGGATGAGTGAATGGACGGGTGAATGGCCAAGTAGGTGGGTGGGTAGATAGATGGATAGGTGAGTAGGTAGATGGGTGGGTGGGTACATAGATGGTTGAGTGAGTAGACTGATGAGTGGATGAACTCCCATGAGATCCAGAGTTCACTCAGTAGCCTCAAAACCAGGCTTAGTACTGAACAACTCAGCAAGGTCCTTCCTGGAGAAGTTCCCATTCTCCTCGGCCCTGTACACATACAGGGTTACACCAATTTACGTGCATTTGTGTGACCATCATTTGGAACCCAAGCTCAGTAGAGTCTGGGCCAAAGACACGTTCTAGCGCAGAAAGCCTGCTGCTGGACAGACAGACAGCATGCATCCCTGTGGAGCCCCCTAACACCCACCCAAGCCGTGTGACAACCATGCAACGAAGGAGCCTAAGAGCTTCTATCTAATGCAAGTTAAACGTCCAACTGGGCCAGGCTAGTTCAGTTATTACCATCCAACATCTTTAACATGAAAAGGAATATAGGGATGAGTTCAGACCTGGTATCCAGAACAGAGAATTTGCTGCTCATTCAGTGAAACTCAGTTTTGCAGAAAGCAGTCTGGTTCTCAAAGTGTCCCCCAGCAAAGAACATGGCAAACCATCACTGCACGTGTGCCAAACTCGTGTTCCGTGTCCACAGAGGCTTTAGAGGAAGGACATCAGGATACCGGCTCACACTGCCGGACTGACGGCCCCCACTGCAGGCACTGACTCTTCACGCTGCCGTACCGACGGCCCCCACTGCCACCACATGAAGGCCCCTGCAGGCTGTCTCAACCAGCCAAGCAGTCGCGTATGTGAAAGCCTAACTCGCCCTGTGCCTCAGCCTGCTGCAGAGGTCAGGGGAGCTCGGCCCCTGCTCCCCTGTGGGGACGCCAGCAATCTCAGGACTGTGCCTTTGACACGAGTTCCAACTTATAGACACATTGAACTAATAAATTCCAAGCTGGGAGGTTTGAAAGCCAGAGTTTGCATTTCTGCATTTGAGTCACTGAACAATTGTTTATGACCCAGAAGGTAACTGACAAAGTTCCCCCCAAGAAGTTAAAATTAACCTCTGCCCCTCAATTAACTTGAGATCTGGGTCTGTTGACCTTCTTCTCTGCAAGCTCTTAATCCTCCAGATGAGTTCTGTCCTCCACCACATTACCCAGGGCAATCTACTCTCCTGATCGTCCATTGCCCTGTGAGGACACTATCTGGGTGTGAATCCTCTGTGAGTCTGCAGTCTTTATTCTGCTGTGGGTATGGTTATCCACAGCTCTGTGGTGGACATGGTTAAAATATAAAAAACATTTAATAACATGAAAGAGGATACACAGGGGTCTACGTAAAGAGAAACGTTGCCTGATGAGCTTGATCTAATTTATTAGAGCCGGCTTATCTTTGTCTTCCAAAAATAACGCAACAAACTGACTGCACAGAGATTATTTGCACAGACCAGAAAGGGGCCAGAAGGATAACCTGTCATGACCTAAGTCACTGACACAGTGGCCTCATCTTAAATCAACGTTCACATTTAAGACAAGCCATGTTATCTTAGCGATGTTAATTCTTCGTGGATAATGCCTTGGGGAAGGCAGGCCTGAGGAGCGCTTAGGGCTGGAGTCCTGGGGAATCCTCTGATTGTTGAACTATCTGCTTGGATGTGGGGTCACTGGGAAGCAGATGTGCCTGGGAGACTGTTCATAGCTGGCATTTAGACAGCACCAGCTTAGGTCTAAGCTGTGTGTGACCTTGCAGGTGACATCTTAGCCTCTCCAAGTGGGGAGGAAGTCAGCTAGCCACAGAAGCAGAAATGGCATTTTCAGAGAATGCTCTGGTTAATGAGGCCTGAGCTTTCCGGGGTTTGTGCGTCCTTGCAGGGCTCTGGGCAAGAATCTGCGCTTGCGGTCTGCTTGACCCCAAGTCCGGCTTCTATGTGACACTCATCACGACTGAGCGACTTCCCTCTCACGTTTCACTTTCCTGCACTGGAGAAGGAAATGGCAACCCACTCCAGTGTTCTTGCTTGAAGAATCCCAGGGATGGGGGAGCCTGGTGGGCTGCCGTCTATGGGGTCGCACAGAGTCGGACAGACTGAAGTGACTTAGCAGCAGCAGCAGCAGCAGCAGCACACCCCTGACCCTTCGTGCCTGCAGGTATCCTTGCCACATATTTGTAAATCCTCTGCTTTCTTGGGTGCCGTTGTCCTGGAAATTATATGTTTTTAATATGTCAAGTGTGTTGCTCAAGTAGAAAAGACTTAACAGCGTAGTGTTCTTTTCATTTTCGCTACTGTGGTCTTTGCCCTGGGTCAAAGTTTGGCCAGAAAGTGTGCTACTGTCAGAGTCAAAGAGGGGTCGGAGCTCTCGGAGTTGGATGGTGTTTGTATTTTGTGGCCCATTTTGTGTTTGTGTTTTGCATAAGCACGCTTAAAATCTCTGAACGTTAANATCCTCTGCTTTCTTGGGTGCCGTTGTCCTGGAAATTATATGTTTTTAATATGTCAAGTGTGTTGCTCAAGTAGAAAAGACTTAACAGCGTAGTGTTCTTTTCATTTTCGCTACTGTGGTCTTTGCCCTGGGTCAAAGTTTGGCCAGAAAGTGTGCTACTGTCAGAGTCAAAGAGGGGTCGGAGCTCTCGGAGTTGGATGGTGTTTGTATTTTGTGGCCCATTTTGTGTTTGTGTTTTGCATAAGCACGCTTAAAATCTCTGAACGTTAACTAGGAGATGCAGCTGAAATTAAGAGCATAAAGATGCAGCTACAGTTTTCACATATGAAGCATCCAATAATGTTGTGCAGAATGCCATATACAGTAGATCAAATTAAAATGTTTCTGTCGAGCTCATAGTAAAGGTCTAGGTGAATGTCAGCTCACCTTTTTAACACCTGTTCTCCTCACTACCCACCATCTCTTGATTATTTATTTACATTGATTTTTCTAGGAAAGTGTTAATCCCAAAGTTCCAGGGGGCCTCTAAGTTCACAAGAGTCGTAGGACAGAGATAAACAGCTTCAGTTCAGTCGCTCAGTCGTGTCCAGCTCTTCACGATCCCATGAATCGCAGCACGCCAGACCTCCCTGTCCAACACCATCTTCCAGAGTTCACTCAGACTCATGTTCATCAAGTCAGTGATGCCATCCAGCCATCTCATCCTTGGTCGTCCCCTTCTCCTCCTGCCCCCAATCCCTCCCAGAATCAGTCTTTTCCAATGAGTCAACTCTTCTCATGAGGTGGCCAAAGTACTGGAGTTTCAGCTTTAGCATCAGTCCTTCCAAAGAAATCCCAGGGCTGANTACGCTGAGCTAAGTCACTCAGTCGTGTCCGACTCTGTGCGGCCCCATGGACTGTAGCCCGCCGGCCTCCTCTGTCCGTGGGATTCTCCAGGCAAGAAGACTGCAGTGGGTTGCCAGGCCCTCCTCCAGGGGATCTTCCCACACCAGGGATCAAACCCACATCTCTTACGTCTCCTGCACCGTCCGGCGGGTCCTTTACCACTGAGCCACCAGGAAGTAGAGAACCACGGCCTCATCTCTCCACCTAGATTTTTAAGTAACTTAAAGTCAGGTCACCAACAGAAAATTTGAAGCCAACCATGGTTTTAAAAGCACTTTTGTTTTGCCTTCATACGCAGTGATCTTGGTTAAGAGTTTAATCAAAATATAGAGGAATTCAGTTATTTAAAAACCTCTGCATTTTGGGCTGCTCAGGGGATAGAAAATCTCATCTAAAATATCTAGCCTTAATAATATAAAATAAGACCATGCCAGTAATTACAAAAATCATATTTAGCAACTGGTTTAGTATATTTAATTTTTTTGTGATGAAACATTTTCTCCACTTATTGTACTTTGGGGAAATGCTTGTCAGAGGCTAAGAAAAAGACATTTCACTTCAAGACTGTGGCTGCCCTGATTCTGAAGGTTGCATTTCACTCAAAGAAAATAGCCTGTGAATCAGGGGGTCCCCTTTTTTGATCTGGGGACTGCTTGCTACCTGAGTGTTGGGAGACAGTTTTCAAGACAGGGCAATGAGGAAAGCCTGCTGAGTAGAGCAGCACACACACAGACACACACACACACACAGCAGGTACACACACTTACACAGATACACACATGGCAGGCACACACACAGACATAAACACACATGCACACATGGCAGNCCCTTTTTTGATCTGGGGACTGCTTGCTACCTGAGTGTTGGGAGACAGTTTTCAAGACAGGGCAATGAGGAAAGCCTGCTGAGTAGAGCAGCACATACACACACACACACACACACACACACACACACAGCAGGTACACACACAGATACACACATGGCAGGCACACACACAGACATAAACACACATGCACACATGGCAGGCACACGCACTCATACACACACATAAACACACGGACGATCTCTAACCCTTTAGCAATATGCAAGTAATATTTAAAATGATTTAAAAAATAAATTTATACACTCGCATTTCTTCCAACTTAAAAGGTTTAAGAGATTTGGATTCTGAACTTCGTATAGTGGAGACAACCCCAGCCCAAAACTAAGAAAACCAACCAGACCCCTGCTGTTCCTCCAGCCCACCTGTGCGTGTCCCCCACGCCGATTGCAGCCTTCCTGCACATCCTGGGCTGCGCGGGGAGCGGCTGACGGGGTGAGAGCCCGTCTTCAAGGCTGACTGATCAAGGCCATCCCAGAGGCACACACAGGACGGCAGGGCCCCAGCCCTTCACTGAGGACAGAGGGCGCAGCGAGCGAGATTTCCTGGGGGAGAGTGGTTCTCGGCATTGAAAGCGCAACAGCACCGCCTGGGAAGACGGGAAATCCTGGCGCCCGGTCACATGTGGGCCCGTCAGCTCAGGATCTTTGGGAAGGGACTCGGGTGGCAGCGTTTTAGGGCTCCCGGCTGACTCCAAGTGCTGCCGACGCGGCCCTGCTGATGGAGCCGAGCCTGGAGCTAACCTGATGGAGGAGCGGGTGGGGTGGAGAGCGCTGGGTGGGGGCCCGCTGGAGAGGGGAGGAAGGCGCAGGGAGCATCGAGGTGGGTGCAGCAGCCGCGGCGCATCCCAAGGGCTCTGGCAGAGGCTGCAGGGCCCTCCCAGGAGGGTGGGCTCAGGAGCCCTGCAGCCCCCCTGTGGAGAGGGGCCGCAGGAGTTCCGGGGGGCAGAGGGCCTTCCCGTGCAGGGGGGCCCACGTTCACTGCTCCTGGGCTCAGGCAGTGACCTGCCCGCAGGAGAACCCCTCTCCCTGGAGCCCTTGCACGGGGTAGCATCAGTCGCGGCCACCGTCCTGAGTCCTGCATCTGGACTTCAGAGCCCCTCACTGGCCCACACAGCTCAGCCCCCTGCTGTCCCCCTCGNCCGCAGGAGTTCCAGGGGGCAGAGGGCCTTCCCGTGCCGGGGGCCCACATCCACTGCTCCTGGGCTCAGGCAGTGACCTGCCCGCAGGAGAACCCCTCTCCCTGGAGCCCTTCCATGGGGTAGCATCAGTCGCGGCCACCGTCCTGAGTCCTGCATCTGGACTTCAGAGCCCCTCACTGGCCCACACAGCTCAGCCCCCTGCTGTCCCCCTCGGGCCGGACAAACTCGGCTCCCAGATGGCTGAGGCAGGCCCTGCTGCACACGGAAGCTTCCAGCTCTGAGGTTTCTTGGCAATCTTACTGTGCTAAGGAAGAAAATACGAGCCTGAGATGAGGGGTCCACGGTGCTTGGTGAAAACTCGGGTGGGTCAGCCACCTGGGTCAGCTGACGTGAAGCCGGAGGATGAAAGTCCTGGAGCAGAGAGAGCGTGATGAAAACAAACAGAACCCAGTGCCTTCTCCGTGGGGGCAAGGCCCTTGCAGAGGGAGCGCGAGAGGCAGGGCACACTGGTGCTGCCACAACCACAGATGCAGCTTGGAAACGGCGACCCGCTCCAGAGTTCTTGCCTGGAGACTCCCAGGGACAGCGGAGCCCGGTGGGCTGCCATCTACGGGGTCACACAGAGTCGGACACGACTGAAGTGACTTAGCAGCAGCTGCTGAAGTTTTGGAAACACTGTGTGAAAAAAACAAATCTATAGTTTTCTTTGTGGCAAAACTTTCTACAGCTAATAGGCGTTTTAGATTCCTAAGAGAGAAATCCTATAAGAACCTCCTAGCTTTCGATGTCCGCCACCCACAAGCCTCTTTTTTCCCCTTTCAGGTCATCTCTTGCGGCCAGTTTGTAGAGAACAACACAATAGTTGCATATCAATTTTAGCTCCAATGTAAAAAAAAAATAGTAGATCATATTTTTTCCAAAGAACTGGAATTTATAAAGATGAATTCAACAGAGATTTTAGGACTGAAAAAAAATTAACTGAAATGAAGAATTTGTTGAGTGGGCATGACTGCAGATTTCAAAGTGCAGAAGTCAACAGGGCTTACTTGAACTGAGGCACAGTGATGAAGATTCAGAGAAAATGCAGCAGAATTCAGCGCGCCGGACAGCTCTCAGACATCTACAACTGGAGCCCCGGGATGAGAAGACAGTAGACAAGGGAAGAGACAGACTGCAGTGAGTGATGGATAAGAATTTTCCGAAACAGGAAAAGGGGTCCTGGAGACTGAGGTGGCCGGAATTCACAGGGCAGAGCCCTCCGGGGCGGGCATCTCTTTCTGGACAAAGAGCTCCAGAATGTGCTCTGGGGTCCTCCTGAGGACCTGACTGTTAAGCTCGGGCCGTACCAAGTCCGGTCTCTGAGGGTCCCTGTGGAACAGATCCTAAGCTCACAAGGCGTCTCCCCTCCAGCTGCAGGACCCAGAGGCCCACACGAACACTCACTGGTCTCATTAGAGCCTGAGAAGAGCCGTCCGTCAGAAGCAGCTGCAGGAGATCTGCTCTGAAACAGCACAAAGTCAGACAGACCACAGAAGAACTGACGCATCGCTGACCCCTTCCTCGTTGCCTACACGAACCGTAGCTTGAAACAGAATACACCAAAGGGTAAAAGGTAAAAGTATAAAATTCCTAGAAGAAAACAGAGGAGAAAGCCTTGGATTAGGCAAAGACTTCTTATTCATACTTAAGCGTAAGTGAGAGGAACTGATCAGTTGGTCTTGAAAAAAAAAAAGCTGCTACCCTTTGTCAATACAATGAAAGCAAGAAAAAGGGAGCCACAGACTAGGAGAGAAGGCTTATAGTACATGTGCTTGGGAGAAAGCCTTGCTTTCAGCACATAGCAAGGGGCATCAGAAGATGAGGGTGGTGACCGGCGCCCCAGTGGGCTCAGGCTTATGTAACAATGGCACAGATGGGGCGACTTAGACACATCCATTCCCCATGGGCCTGGAGCCTGGGAGACAGAGGTCAGCTGCCAGCAGGCCTGGTTCTGGGAGAAGGGTGTCTTCCTGGTTTACAGGCGGCATGGCCTCCTCCACCCTCGCCTCACAGGTGCAGAGAGAGCTCTTGTCCTTCCCTCCCTTATAAAGACACCACCCCTGCATGAAGCCCCCACTCAAGACCCCATCCTGTCCCTGAAGCTCCTCTCCAGACACTGTCACACTAGGATTTAGACTTCAGCCCCCGAATTTGGGGGATGGGGGACAAATACTCAGCCCATAGCAACCTAATTAAAAATGGTAGATGCAGGTATTCCTCAGCAGAAGGTGTTTGGATGAACAGGCAACATGGAGAAGACACGTAACGTCAGAAATGAGAGTCATCAGGAATGAGAGTGTAGAGCACAGCAAGCACGTTCCATCCAATTTTTGCTGTGAATCTAAAACTACTCTTTATAAGCCCACCCAGAACAAACCCACAGTGAACTGCCATCATCCACCTAGAAAAGCTGCTGCTGCTGCTGCCGCTAAGTCGCTTCAGTCGTGTCCGACTCTGTGCAACCCCACAGACGGCAGCCCCCCAGGCTCCCTCATCCCTGGGATTCTCCAGGCAAGAACGCTGGAGTGGGTTGCCATTTCCTTCCCCAAGGCAGGAAAGTGAAAAGGGAAAGTGAAGTCGCTCAGTCTAATATATGTTATTAATGATGACGCCCAGTTAAGTGAAAACTTAGAAGAACAAGAAATCCATCCTTGGGAGGCTGGGCGTGTAAGACCCGACAGCCTTCTTGGAAAACACTTGAGCAGTTTCTGATGAAGTCAAACACACATTCACCATATTACCCAGCAATCCCACTCCTGTGTGTTTACTTAAGAGAAAACAAAATCTGAGGTCAGGTAAGGTGTGTTCACTAATGTCCACATCAGCTTCACTCAAAATCGTGTAAAACCAGAAATGGTCTCTGGAGAAGGCAATGGCACCCCACTCCAGTACTCTTGCCTGGAAAATCCCATGGACGGAGGAGCCGGGTAGGCTGCAGTCCATGGGGTCGCACAGAGTCGGACACGACTGAAGAGACTTAGCAGCAGCAGCAGAAATGGTCTCAAGGTTCCCAACAGAACAAAACAGTTCAGCATTGTTTGTAATATTCATAGTACAATGGAGTGATCCTCAGCAGTAGAGGTGAATAAAGTGCCAGTTCTCGTGACAGCATGAATGAACAGCAGAAACATGCTTCTCAACAGAAAGAAGCCGGAAACACAGCAGCACGCGCTGCATAACTGCCCTCGCTTGAGTATGAAATCTAGAACAGTAAGACCGCACCATAGAGAGAGGTGAGTCAGCCAGCAGCTGCCGCAGCACGGGGCTGTGAGCCCTGACCAGAGGGAGCGTCAGGGCCTTTCAAAGGCGATGAAAATGCGTATTTGTCGAAACTCATCCAACTATTCACTTAGAAAAAGTGTATTTTATAACATGTAAGTTGCACTTCAATAAATTTAAGACACGGTATTGTACCACCACGCATGCAATAAAATTGTTGACACTGAACCAGTGGATAATGCTGAGTGGGGAAACCTCTAGTTGCTCTAGCAACTGGAACCCTTCTATGCTGCTAGGAGGATGGGAAATTGTAGCCACTCTTAGAAATTTGTGTGGTAGTTCTGTGACACTGGAAACCCCATATAACTGAGTGATTGCCTCCCCAGAAAAGGATCCGACAGAAATTCGTACACAGGTTCAACACAGGGCATGGCTGGTCGTATTCATGACATTGTCACTGGTTTCAGCACCAAACGGGAAGCAGTCTGGACGCCCATCCATGGTGACGAGCATCACAACAGGGTGAACTGGGCTACATGGGTGGCATGGGCAAGTATCAGAAACCCTAATTACGGCTGCAAGGTAAACACAAGCACACTGCGACCCCAGTCGTGCAGAGCCTCGCAGATGCAGGTGGACTCTGCTGTCGCAGGTCAGTTTTAGGTTCTCCTGCGGGAGGTGAATGTGGGGACAGGAAGTGGACTTTGGGATGCAGGGCAGCGAGGGGGCTTCTGTAAACGTGGTGACGACTGTTCCTTGATCTGGCTGAGGTTAAACAAACCGTCCGTTTTGTGGAAGTTCCTCACTCCATAGTTTTATGATGTGTGAGTCATTCTGAATGCTTAATATACCCAATAAAATTTATGTAGAATGTGACTGAAAACCCTACAAAAATATATAAGTGTGCCAATAGAATGACGGTCAAACTGTTTTACTGGAATTCAAGAAATACAAATGGGACTGGAAATGGATCAGCTTGGGTGGATGGGGGGAGAGCGCTGTGGGTCCCAGGGTCCCAGGGCTGTGACTGGAACTGCAGAAATGCCTGCGTTCTGATGGACCCTTGATGGGTCTAATCATTGGTGCATTTTTTTTTTTTTTGATGGGACAGTCTGGCATTCCTGTTTGCCTGTGTCCGCTTGTATATGAAAAAAAAAAGTCATGACTGATACTGAAAGCTTGTAAGTACTCTGAAGACCCGTGTGAGGAGAGACACCTTTTACTGTCTTTTCCAGTGCACATCAGGCGTGAGCAGCAGTCCTGTCTATTCAGTCATTTATGAGAAGCTAAATAAGTCTAGCACAGGGAATGGACATGTCGCCCTCCAGAATCAGCAGCTGTCCTCTCCGTCTCTTGGAGAGAGCGGTGGAAGCTCAGGCCTGAACATGCTAGAGACGGGTCTCTGCAGACCCGAGCTGGGAGGGCAGCAGGCAGGTGAGTGGATGGCCGGGGAGGGGCTGCCTCACCTGCTCGCTTGCCCGTGGCTCGATGTTGCCACCTGTTACATTATTTGATAGAAAGTGCCCTGAAAGCTTACTCTGTGCCTCACAGAGTGATGGGCTTCAAAATCCTTTTTTCAGAAAGTTTATTTGAAAATAGCCCATGAAGAAAGTGGATGGTCTGGCATGGCACTTGTCACTATTTGCTGCAGAATACCATTTATTCCAAATTAGTGACGCTGAACACCGTTAAAGAGAAAGAAGCACACCCCTGTCAGCAGCGAGATAGAAGTAGGCTTGGAAACCCACATGCCTGATAAGACTGTGCTGCGAACGGAGGGACCAGGGGTCGGGTGGGGGGTGTTGGCGCAGGTGGCACGCTCACACCCATCAGGCTGCACCGTGGAGAAGGGCACAGCCGGCCAGCACCCTGGACAGAGCTCTCCTCCTCAGCCTCAGCCTTCCATTTGCAGTATTTAAACACCTGAGNTTATTTGAAAATAGCCCATGAAGAAAGTGGATGGTCTGGCATGGCACTTGTCACTATTTGCTGCAGAATACCATTTATTCCAAATTAGTGACGCTGAACACCGTTAAAGAGAAAGAAGCACACCCCTGTCAGCAGCGAGATAGAAGTAGGCTTGGAAACCCACATGCCTGATAAGACTGTGCTGCGAACGGAGGGACCAGGGGTCGGGTGGGGGGTGTTGGCGCAGGTGGCACGCTCACACCCATCAGGCTGCACCGTGGAGAAGGGCACAGCCGGCCAGCACCCTGGACAGAGCTCTCCTCCTCAGCCTCAGCCTTCCATTTGCAGTATTTAAACACCTGAGAGAGGAGACGGGCAGTCTGTCTTTAATCCTGTGACAACTTTTTAAACCGATGTATAGTTGATTTACAGCGTTGTTTTAATTTCTGCTGTACAGCAAAGTGATTTAATTATATATATGTTTGTGCCTTTGACCGTGTGGATCACAATAAACTGTGGAAAATTCTGAAAGAGATGGGAATACCAGACCACCTGACCTGCCTCTTGAGAAATCTGTATGCAGGCCAGGAAGCAACAGTTAGAACTGGACANAACACAAGATTGGTCTCTGTCTGTGAGCCGTTTCCGTTTTGAAGAAAGGTGTGTTTGTGTCATGCTCCAGATGCCACACATAAGTGATCTCATGTGGTATTTGTCCTCTTCTTACTTATTTCACTTAGTGAGGTAATGTCCAGGTCCATCCATGTGGGTGCAAACGGCGTTGTTTTGCTCTTTTTTATGGCGAGTACAATTCCATTGTATATATGTGCCCCGTCTTTTCTATCCATTCATCTGTCCATGGACATAGCGGTTGCTCCCATTTCTTAGCTATTGTGAGCAGAGTTGCTGTGAAATAGGGGTACTTGTGTCTTTTTGAATTATAGTTTTCTGTATGGCAATTTTTTAAATGAAGAGATTGGAGCTCACTCAATTAAGTCACTCAGTTAAGTGAAGCAGCTTAGCTCAGACATCACTAACTCCAGTTTCAAATGCTGAAACTCTGTGTTTCTGCCTCTGCTAAACTGCTAAGTTGCTTCAGTCGTGCCTGACTCTCTGTGACCCCTTAGAGAGTAGCCTGCCAAGTTCCTCTGTCCATGAGGTTTTCCAGACAAAAATACTTGAATGGGTCGCCATTTCCTTCTCCAGGGAGTCTTCCCAACGCAGGGAATGAACCCACGTCTCCTAAACCTCCTGCGTCGGCATCTGGGTTCCTCACTGATGCCGCCCGGGGAGCTCCTGGGGAGGTTCTGCCTCCAGTTCATGCTGGCTCTTTAAAGACTTTTCATTTCTGTTTTTCAAATGTTACAATTACCCAGCAAAGCAGAAGACCCGATTTGCCTGCCTAATTTAATGTCTTGCTTTTGTTAACATTGCTAAGTGTTTAATGGTGGCCTAATTATACTGCAACTTCCCTACTTCACACTAAAGAGAAGGCTTTAGAACCCTCTCATCTCAGATGTCAGGAGGGGTGCTCTTCACTCAGCCTCCCCCAAACACACACACACACACACACACACACACAGAGCCATCCCAGCCAAGTGGCAGAAGCTCTCGATGTCCAGTTCTAAGTTGTGCAACGCAGCACAACACATAGCCGATTGCCCAGGAGAGGGAGAAATCCTGCAGTAAACGAGGCAGCTTGCTTTGGAAAAATGATCATTCCAATCATGAAGGAGTAAAACGTGAAAGACGTTTAAAATTCTTGTGTAGAACTAACTTTCACACAGCACTCGCTTTGCGAACCACACACAGAAAATTATCCAGAGCAGAAGCGATAATTTAATTTACATGTCAGAAACTCAGCCAAGAAAACGTAGAACAGCTTGAGAATGCAGTGCTGCCAAGTAGCACGACTCAAAGATTCATTCCAACTCTGTAAAGAAAATATCTGCCCTCCCAATCCTACAGGGCCCAGGAGGAAAAGCCTCGGGATGCCCGTGTGCTGGGGGCAGGGGACAGTCAGCACGAGGGCCCTGACTTGCCCTCGGAAGGCGCAGGGGGTGCCAGTGCTGGGCTGCGAGCTGCCCTGGTGGCTGCGGTCCAGGGAGGGAGGGACCCCACGGGGGACCACAAGCCGTGCCCAGGGAGTAAGTGTCATCTGCCGCCTGAGCTCTGAAGCTGCAGGGGCACTCTGCTTCCTCCACCAACAGACCAAGCAAGGCAGCTCCGCTGCTCAGGAAGCAGAGTCTGGCTCACAGACTCCACACCCAGAAAAGCCAGTCTGCAGTCAGCGCTCAGGAGCGGGGCCACGTCTGGCTCACCCTCAGGCCCCTGGCACCTGATAGGTGCAGCCTGATGTCTCTGAGCTAAACGCAGCTGGCAATGCTACCCACAGCAGCAGGGCAAGGGCATCCACCACGCGTGCCCGTTAGAGGGATGCCCGGTCCTTCTGAGAGGCATCGGGGTGTTGGCTGCCCCAGTCTGGAGTGTTCAGACAGACACCACTAGAAAGGCGCTTCTGACCTGGACCGTGAGGGAGGAACCAGACTGCAGACGACAGAGAAAGGGCGCAGGCTGGCTGCAGAGAGGAGCTCCCGGCGGGAACTCAGTACAGAGCAGGTGGTGGGGGAGGACAAGAAGGATCCCAGAGGGGCGTCGGGATAGAGAGTGGGCACCCAGGTGACACCAAAGGTGCTGGGAGGGCATCAGACCCTGCTGAGCCGTGGCGTGGCCTCGCATGTGAGAAGGACCCCAGAGGGGCGTCGGGATAGGGAGTGGGCACCCAGGCAACACCGAAGGTGCTGGGAGGGCATCAGACCCTGCTGAGTCGTGGCGTGGCCTCGCACGTGAGGTGCTGTTTGGACAGAAATGACTCTAGCTTAGAGGTCATGCAGAAGGTGATGTGCAGGGAGTGGCCTACAGCGCGGACCTGGGAGAATCCGGCTGTCGTCTCCAGCTTGGACTTGCAGGCAGCCAGATGGAGGCGGTGGGCGAGACACTGACACGTGGCTCAGGACCCAGGGGTGAATTAGACGGGCGAGAGGCGGGTGAAATGGGCCACGCATGTAGACATGATGGTGTTGAAATGTCTGGAGTAGGCGTTTGGGAGGTTGTGGTGTCTTGATCAAAGCAGGAATTTAGGAAGAAACATGTTTAGGGGTCTGGGAAAAAGACAGCGGCTCTGGGCATGGTCTGGAGGCGTCGGCTATGCAGCTGGGGCCCAACAGAGCCTGGGGGTCTGAGGGGGTCACGAGGTTAGGACCAGAGCTGTTTGGGGGATAATGTGGGCGAGGGCACTAGGGGGAAGATATACGTCAAGGCGCATGGATTTGAGAACCACCCACTGGGAGAGGTCAGGCTGGNTCGGCTATGCAGCTGGGGCCCAACAGAGCCTGGGGGTCTGAGGGGGTCACGAGGTTAGGACCAGAGCTGTTTGGGGGATAATGTGGGCGAGGGCACTAGGGGGAAGATATACGTCAAGGCGCATGGATTTGAGAACCACCCACTGGGAGAGGTCAGGCTGGGAGAGACCATGAAGACTGTCCTGAGGTGTGGTTTGAGAAGAGTCTGGAAACCTGGGACCGCAGAAGAGGAGAGGATCCAGGGAGAGGGAACTCAGTGAGCCATCGGAGAGGCAAAGTGAGCAGGCGGAGAAAAGCCGTCAGCTGTCCTCCCGCTGGGGACAAAGTTTGCTAGGATGCCTCCAGACAAGGCAGCTGCCGGAGGTGCAAAGTGTGGAGCACTCCTCCGTGTCCTCCTGTCTGGAATCAGAGCCCAGGGGCTCAAACTGTTTTGAAAGAGTGAGTATAGGAAGGAACCTCACGTCCCTGCAAGCCTGAGAAGCCGCAGAATCTGTCAAAGGGCTTAAAATGATGCCCGGTGCAAATCTGCACCAATTTGAATGATGTTCTGTTTCACTTGTCAGAAGAGTAATCTGGAACAAATATAACCATTAAAACTCTCAAGACCACTAGCCCAGAGCTTTAACCATTTGGGAGTCAGCAAAGACTCCCAGTGAGCGTCGCGGGCCCAGCTGATCTTGAGTCTAGGGCCCTGGAACCCCATCATTCCTTGGCTCCTGAATGTAGTGATGATGTTTCTTGATGGATGGCACCCCTTCTTCTCCTACAACTGTCTGGGGCTCCACAGACAGGAGAGCCACCGTCCCCTGGAAAGGAGGAGCTCAACAGTGGCCATGGCTTTGAGTCCAAAGCTGACTGACCTGATGGACTGCTGGGCTGCGACGTGTCTCTGTTCACAGCAGAGGCAGCTCAGGGGCAGAGCTGGTCCTTCACGTGTGGGAGCTTGGCGGGGGGACTGTGAGGGGCATTGATCCCGAGGTCTCTCTCTTCACAGGTAATTGCCTTTTGGCAACAGAGCCTCCTCCAAGCAGCCCCTTCCTCACCCACAGGATTGTCTTTGAATCTGAACCAGATTTCCATAAACCACTTCTTGTCTGACTATTACTGAACAGATAAAAATTGAGGTGAAAGAAGCCAGAATGCTTCCTACATAACACTGGCATGTTTTTTCCTTTCAGATGTTGATGGGACTCAACTTCAGCAAAACATACCTCCCATCGGCCTCCAGAGCTGAGCACTGGCCAAGTCTCCCTGGGGACAGTGGGGCTGTTCAGGCTGGTCCTGCTCCAATGATAGACTGGGGGTCCTTGACATGGCAGGCCAGAGCTCCTAGGAAGTGCTGAGTCCTCAGCCTCACAAACAGCCATGTCTCCCCAGCACAGCCCGTCGCCACTCGCAGGTCCTGGGCTCTGTCTGGTGGTTTCATGCCTCTGTGTTTCCTGCTGTCATAGACATTCCTGCTTGTCACCAATCTCCTCCATAACAAGTGCTGAGTACCCTTCTAGTTCAGTTCACTCGCTCAGTTGTGTCCAACTCTTTGTGACTCCATGGACTGTAACATTCCACGCTTCCCTGTCCATCACCATCTCCTGGAGCTTGCTCAAACTCGTGTCCATGGAGTCGGTGATGCCATCCAACCATCTCATCCTCTGTCGTCCCCTTCTCCTCCTGCCTTCAACCTTTCCCAGCATCAGGGTCTTTCCCAGTGAGTCAGTTCTTCGAATCAGGTGGCCAAAGCACTGGAGCTTCAGCTTCAGCATCGGTCCTTCCAGTGAGCATTCAGGACCGATCTCCTTCCAGGAGAGCTCAGATTAGGTGGGGGCAGAATTGTGATGCCTCACCAGCAGCCCACGCTGTCCACCTTCACCGTGAGGCATACGAACAGAGCGTTCAAGTGGTGCCGCTTCTAGGTCTAGCCTTTATCTCTGATTGCTGAGTCTCTAGCTTGAAGGAAAGCTGCCCTGGACAGTTCCCAGAAGCACATCAGACTTTGCATGGGCGAGAAATCCAACTTTGCTTGCAAATGCCTGAGGTGTGGGAGACATTTGTTGCTGCAGCGTAACCTCACCTATGCTGACAAATACACCTGCCTTGAGCACCTAGACCTTCCTCTTCTGAGTACCGCCCAGCATCTCTGCCTCTGTGAAGCGCTCCTTTCCTCCACACCCACCTTGCTGATCTTCCCCCGAGCCTCCAGCCTCTCGCTGTTACTGTGGGTCCAAAGCCACATTCACTGCTGAGCTCTCACGGGTCTCTTTGTCACACTCTATCACAACTGCCTGTCTGCATGTCTGGCTCCCCCTCTCTGGCACAGGCTCCATAAGGACGGGTGTTGTGTCTGTCTTATTTATTGTTATAGCCCCAGTGTGTGTTTAGGAATATTTGCTAAACAAATGGATGAATGAAGGCTTCACGAAGACAAGAAAAATTGTGTGATGCAGATGCCGGCTCTGTAATTCGTTGTTTATGTGAATCACGAGTATTTTTATGTTGGGTTTGTTTTAAACGGGACACACATATTTTACTGATGCTGGAGCTTAGTTTTAATTAAGCGGACACTTCTGCCAAAGTTGCTTTCGGTTTAATCCTTTAGTGTCTCACGTTGTCCATGCACAATTCTGCCTGTTACTTTCTTCCCAGCGGTGTGGGAGACTGGAAGGTGGCTTGACCTTCATGAACAGATCTTGGATTTTGATTCAAAATGTAGTTAGCTCAGGTGTGAGCGGGCACCTTCCTAGGCGGGGCTCCTAAGGGTGCTGGCGGTGGTTCTCTTTCCAGCGTCGGACGGGCTGGGGGCTGGAGCTGCGGTGCAGAGGAGCGTCTCTCTCCAGATGAAAGGGTGAGAGACTGNTGGGAGACTGGAAGGTGGCTTGACCTTCATGAACAGATCTTGGATTTTGATTCAAAATGTAGTTAGCTCAGGTGTGAGCGGGCACCTTCCTAGGCAGGGCTCCTAAGGGTGCTGGCGGTGGTTCTCTTTCCAGCGTCGGACGGGCTGGGGGCTGGAGCTGCGGTGGAGAGGAGCGTCTCTCTCCAGATGAAAGGGTGAGAGACTGCGGTGCGGGGTCTTGTCTGGTTCTAGTAACTTCTCTTCTGTCCATACACTCCCCTATTTACTCACTTGTCACCTCACTGGGGGCAGCGCTCAGGGTCCACAGTGAGCAAGGCCCAGCTCTTGTCATCAAGGTGCCTGGAAGTCCTCTCTCTGCCCCTCCGTATGCTCAGATCATCAACACGCAGCCCTTCCCCATGGAACATGCGCACACTCATGCATGCACAGGCAGACACACGCACACGTGTGCACAGACACAGCATGCAGGCGCACAGGCATACACAGGCGCACACACGCACACACTCATACACACACATGCACACACACACACATCCATACCTATAAGGACCCACTTGCACAGCCGCCGCAGGCATGAGCACACACACACACACAAGCACACACACGCATGCACACCCCCTGCAGACGCAGCCAGGTGGGAGCGTGGGGGTGCCCACAGCCGCTCTGCTCAGGGCAGCTCATCCTGCGAGCTCCCCGCCACCGCCCCCCGAGCAGCCTCGCGCCGCGGAGGGGTCTTCAGCCAGGCAGCAGCCCTGCTGTCGCTGTGGTGGTGCCATGCCCCCTGAGCACCGACAGTGCAATCAGGACTTAGCGGAAGGGACATTNCCGCTCTGCTCAGGGCAGCTCATCCTGCGAGCTCCCCGCCACCGCCCCCCGAGCAGCCTCGCGCCGCGGAGGGGTCTTCAGCCAGGCAGCAGCCCTGCTGTCGCTGTGGTGGTGCCATGCCCCCTGAGCACCGACAGTGCAATCAGGACTTAGCGGAAGGGACATTATCTGCTTGTGGAAATTTCGCCAAGTGCTTTTTCTTCTCAACCTCAAAAGAAAATCCAGTTGGGCTGCAGCTCATGTGAGGCGACAATCAACTGCCTTCAAGAGGGAAAGCCGCTGAGACGTGGCGACGCGTGCAGAGAGCAGATGGGGACAGGCCACCCCGGGCAGCCTCCTCGGCCTGCTGCCCTCTGCTCCCAGGAGTCTCTCTGGTTCAGAGAGGGTTAAAAACTGAGGGGCTGCCTGGTCATACGATCCAAACAGTCACACGTCTGCAGTTAAGGAGGGTGCTTCTCATTTCATTCGCTTGAAATTTTCCAGTGGGAACTGACTTAAATGACTCTATTACGAGACTTCACATCACAATTTTTGGAAAGGAAAGTGCAAAAGGATGGAGAGAACCCTCAAATGTGGAGCCCCCTTGTGGTACCTATGAGGGTTTGCCGCGTGTTTTGCTCTCTTCCTGCAGGGGGCCATGTCTTCACTGGTCAAATCCTCACTCTGGGGCAGGAAGGCGTGCTGGGGCGGGGAGTGCCGGGCTGGGTGGCAGAGAGGCACTGCTCACTCCTGCAGCCACAAGCAACTGATGGCCAGGCAAGGGGCCCACACTAACTGGAGTGTGGACAGGGCTGCCACGATCTCGTCTGGGTCTCCCTTGTTCTGACCCTTCGCCAACATCCACAGCGTCTGAATGTTTTATGCTGTTGAAACAAAGCTGGGAGACAAAGCCTGTGATCCAGAGAACAGAATCTGAGCTCCAAGTGCAAGGGGGAGAAACAGCCTACCAACCTTTCTCTCTGGGGGCAAACAAGACATTCCTCAGACCCGAGCATGCTTGACGGTGATCTTCAGAGCCAGAAATCAGCAGGATATTCCTTGTTAATGTGGAAGACAAACACGATTATGCTGAGTAGACACATTTCCCCCTGAAAATGTGCAGTAATTGATTTTTAAAACTTCTGTAGAGAAGGCAGCTTTCTCATTCTTTTCTCTGTTGTTAAACCATGGTTTCCTGTGAGCACATATCTGATCCCACCCCCTTGTCTCTCTCTGCAATAACTAATAATTTTGTCTGATTCTTTAGAATATACCTTCACATTTCTTCACCTAACTTTCATTTGTAACTAGAGGGCCCGCCTGAGCAGATCTGGAAATTAAAGATCAGAGACTATCTTTGCAAAATGACGGAGCCATGATGTAAATGCTTGACTGATTCTCAAGTGCCTGACAAACAATTAGTAAAGAGGAGAGGTTCTGCTTACTCAATATTTCTTGGCAAAGTAAAATACGCTCCATCTCCTGAACCTGTGACAGTCATTTGGAAACCCAAATGTGGAACGACTCGACTGGCCTCAAGAGGTGTCAGGATGCCACATTAAACCGTGATTATAATGAGCTGCATGCACGATTCAGGGTAACTCCGGGGCATTCCCTGGTCAAGCCGTGAGCATCGCGGTTTGTCTAAACTCGTGAGTGTGACAGCATCTTGAGAGCGCTGTCATCCGCGCTAATCACCATTTGCTCGGGGTCTGGCACCAAGCCGACGGCAAGGGCAGGGCCAGGATAACTGAGGTCCACGTGGAGCTTAGTGAGGGCTTGGATCCGTCACTCGGAGCTTCGAGCTGGAAGAGAATTGATAACAAGCAGAGTCTATGGACACAGAAATGCAAGCACGTGAGAGTGGCGATTTTGCCAGTGGGAAAAATGCCGGATGCCAGCCAGCCACGCAGCTGGCTGAGCTTTCATGATTTAGGAAGTATCCTCACTGAAGGAACAAAAAAACCTATGTCGTGTTAATCCACTCTTAGTTTAAACTTTTTAATGGTGCTCAGTACATTCAGCCCTGCAGGATTTTCAAGGTTAATTTCCAGCCTTTAAGATCTGGTTGACCAGTGTCCCGGGACCCTGTGTGCCCTGAGATTGCTCTTCTGGGCTCACCTTTGTCAAATTCCCACTCATCAAAATCTTGGTGTTAGGAAAACAATTCAACAACCGTTCAGAGAGGGACTGTCTAATGCTGTGGCTCAATGACACAGCACGTTTTCCGTTTTTTAAAATATAAACCCACTTTTATTACATTTTTGCTTTTTTTATTGAAGTAGAGTTGACTTACTATGTGGTGTTAATTTCTGTTGTACAGAAAAGTGATTCAATTTTATATACGTGTGTGTGTATATAAATATATATATATATACACATTCTTTTAAATATTCTTTTTCATTATGGTTTATCACAGGATATTCATCATGGTTCCTCATGCCTCACAGTAGGGCCTTGTTATTTATCCATTCCATATATAGCCCTTTGCATCAGCTAACCCCAAGCTCCCAGTTTTGAGCTAGTAATTTTGAGGTTGAGAATACTGAACACTAGAATGAAGAAATGGCTGGTCCATGGCCCCAGAGCAAAGCTGAACAGCCTGGATGGGAACGGAGAAGGGGTTTCTGGTGATGTGCCTTGTGTGGGAGCTTGAGTTCGGGGTGGAAGCCCATCCCTGAATCCAGGTGTCTCTCTCTGGCCTGTGGCCCCGCATTTCACCACCATTGGGCAGGGTGGGGAGAGGCGTGTTTGCCCCAAACCCAGGTGTCTGTCTCTGGCCTGTGGCCCCAGATTTCGCCACCGTCGGGCGGGGTAGGGAGAGGCGTGTTTAGGGCATTTCCTGGCCGGCATCCTCAGTTCTGTGCTGAAACACTTCCAGGGGAAGCGTTCTCACCCTTACACTGAGCTATAAGCTGCCGTGGACTGAGATAAGCCCATTTGGAAAGAGGACAGTTTTCCCCCTACATGGCAAAGGGGAGAAGAGAAAGTATTGGTTCAGGCTGGGAAAAAAGCCTCAATAAATGGGAAGCTTGCCGTATTTGGCATTGCTTCAAAGAACTTTCAGATTCTATTTTAATAAGGTGACTTTGAAAATAACCACAAATTTCTTTTTAAACTCAGAAAGTGAAAAATCTCTTCAGATATTCTCTGCCATAAAAATGTGTCCAAATGTTAGGTGAAGAGGTTCTAAACGATAATCTAGATGGCTCTTGAGTTGCCCTATGACTTTCGGCCTCAGGTTGGTGCAGTGGCCATGCTTATTATCTTCGGCTAAGCACAGAAGAGCAGACGAGTGAGGCTGTAGTGCCGCAGATCCCTTTGACTTCTGTCAAAGGGCAGAGGAGAGATGGAAGAGGAAGCTGCTCCCCAAAATTTAGATAGGGCAAAAGTGGGCTGCAGCGAAAAGAAAGCCCACGCGACCGGTGCATCTGAACCAGGCTTCCTTCATTTAACAAACGCACTCAAGCAGCTGCAGGTGCCCGGTGCTGTCCAAGGTGNCTTAGGGGGAAGCCGCCTTGGCCACAGCCCCAGGCGGGGTCGCGCAGAGAGCAGCAGGGAAGGCTGAAGGTGTGTGGGGCCGCCAGACGCGACCCTGGCGGCGGCTGCTCCGGAGGGGCACGCGGACCGCCGATCCTCGGAGGCCAGGCTCCGCTGGGCTCCCGTGGGTAAGGGAAGGGCCGGTGCTCCCCAGCCAGGGGTGAACCCGGAGGCCTCGGCTGCTGGGCCATGGACTCTGCATGGACCAGCTCCAGGGGCTGCATCAGAAGCGGTCACTGTGCAGAGACCACCTTCCACACGCCCACCACCTGCAGCCTCGCTGACCCCCAGCAGAGGTGGGAGCGTGGCGGGCGGAAGCCCTGGCTGTAGGGCGCTGTGGCAGGGGGGCAGGAGAGCGTCCCACGGTCAGATACCATTACACCGCTGGGGGCAGAACCCACAGTGGGTCAGTGCACCCATGTGTCCTCACCTGCCGGGCAGGTCGGCTGGCAGCACTGATGTGTTTAAGCAAAGAAAGCGATGCTAAGGGAATTTGCACGACACCCAGGGTGCCAGTTCAGCGGGGCTGGGACACAGTCCTGGGCCTTCTCTGCTGCCTCTCGGGTTCTTTCCATGGCACTGGTGGGAGGACATCTTGAGAAGTGGCTGTGAGTCCAGGACGGCGCCTGGCCGACCCGGGTGAAGGCAGACGGGTCGGGAGGAGACAGCGCCCCACCCCGGTCCCGGGACCAGCTGTGGCTGTGCTCTGGGGGGTAAGCCCTCTGCGGCCAGTCGCCCCTGCCGCCGGGCTCCGCCCTCCTCCCAGCGTGAGGACCACGCCCTGTGGGCCCCAGGGTCCCTCTCTCCAGCTCGTCCCCTCCCTCCGCCAGCATCTCCTCTGTGGCTGCGGGGCTGCCTCCTGCCGTCTGCTTAACGGGGGTCTGGCGGACACCCCTTGTCTGGCTCTGAGAACAGCTGGCGGTCTCTGGGCTGAGCCTGGGGCTCAGGATGCACAGCCCTGGGCAGCCCCTCCTGCCCCACGTGCCTCTGGATGGGTCCAGTCATGTCAGGGAGACCTTTAGCCTGTTTCTGACTCTGGAAAGAAGAGAAGAGGCATGCCTCTCTCATATTGGACCCTGAGCATTCAAGGAGGGTGAGTGGCAGTTGGTGTGCCCTTGGCCAGGCATCTGTGAACCCTGGTCAACAGCCTCCCTTGCTGACTCTTCCTGGTGATGAGGCTTCCCTGGTGGCTCAGACGGTAAAGAGTCTGCCTGCAGTGCAGGAGACCCAGGTTCGATCCCTGGGTCAGAAAGATCCCCTGGAGGAGGAAAGGGCAATCCATTCCGGTATTCTTGCCTGGAGAATCCCATGGACAGAGGAGCCTGGAGGGCTGCAGTCCATGGGGTCGCAAAGAGTAGGACACTCCTGAGCGCCTTCCCTCGCTAACTCTAAGTAACAGACCATCTTCTGGAGCGCGTGGGCCTCGCCCAGTCAGGCGCAGGCCTTAGAGCAAAGGCTGGGGTTTGCTGAGAAGGAATTCTGCATCGAGCCTGCAGCAACTGCCTGAGTCTCCAGCGCATAAGAGACTGAGGACTCGCTGGTCCCACGACACCTTAACTGCCTAACAGTCCATCTCTAACACCTTTTTCTATGATTTATCATCCTTAACTACAGCACCTATATCTATATTTCTCTCTGCCTCTAAACACACACACACACACACACACTCAGTTCTGGTGGTTTCTCAGAACCTCTGACAGACACAATTAGTCACAACAAGACATGTAAATGCACATGGGCTTTCTATTGCTTTCTCCTGCAAATATCAGAAGAACCTTAACCTTTCCCCTCAGACATCTGCCCAGATGTCAGACAAAATGGATCTAATGGGGGCCGTGGGCAAAGGAGCTTGAGACATCTGTCACCTGCTTCAGAAAGGACCACGCCACCCAGAGTTGCTTCCCCGTGTGGGAGAATTTTATGTGAAATTAACAACTCTGAAAGCAAAATTATAAATAGATTTCTTGAATGTTCTTGAGTCCAAGTCACTCACCACTTAATTTATTCCCCAGAAGCTGGCATGTCGTGTCAGAAATTGAAGACTCGGTATCTGATGCTCTGATACACCCCACGTCTGACGAATGAGCCAAGAAAGAAAGAGAAGATGGGACAACAGCAGCAATCATGCGTTTCTTAGGTCACTTGTCACAGGAGCTTATCTGGTTTGCTTTCTCACATTCAGGAGCAGATCAACACCAGGGACAGTGATGCAGCTTAAAGCTAAGGCGATGTCGGAAGTGAAGATGAGCCAGGGACAGCTGTCTTGAGCCCCAGATCAGCCAAGGTGCTTATTTCAGGGCCCGTGGGTGAGGTCAGGGATGGAGCCTTAGGAGAGGCAGGGCTGAGCATCTTCCTGGCCAGGCTGGCGCCAGGGACAAGGCAGCCGCGACTGAGTGGGCCCTGTCTGTGCCCCTGGGCTCGAGGACGCAGCCCCGGTGATGCAGGCCCCTGACAGCCGTCTGCCCGTGGACTGTGCTCTCTCCTCTTCCAGGCCCTGCTGACTCTCCCCCGGGGAGGCTCCTCTGACCCACCCTGCTCCGAGGCACCCTCTGACCTCCCCTTCAGAGCGTCCTCCTGGGCCTTGCACTGCACTCCCCGTGGACTCCACCTCCTCACGGCCAGCAGCCTGCAGGGTCCAACGCCAGCTGGACTGCAAACCCCAAGGAGCAGCCTTGTCACCAGGGAGGTCTGCTCTGATGGGATAGGAAATTGGCCTCGAACTGGACCATCCCCATCTGATGCTGAGCTTCCTGTCTGTTCAGCAAGGTTCTTATTTCTTCAGAAAGCTGGTTTCCATGAAGCTGGATTAACCCTGCTGCTGTGTGTGCAGCGTGACATTTAGGAGTGGCTTTTGAGGTCCTTGGTGAACTAAACTCACAGGGCACCAAGGTGAGCCACATGCAAGCCCAGAACTGCCACCCTGACTTCACGCAGTTTCCATGGCGTGTTTGGAGACTGTAGGAGGTAAACTCACAGACTCTGAGCCTGGTTTTTAACCCCATTCTGTTCCTTCCTCGCTGTGTGACCTTATACAGCTTACCTGACCTCTCTGGGCCTCAGGCTCTTGGTAGATCTGCTGTGAGGATAGAAGGAGTTATGCCTGCAAAGAAGTCAGAGCACTGTCTGGCACCTTGAGCACCGTGTGTTTACTGATATTGCTTGAGATCCAACGGCCCTGCTTCCAGTCAGCCTTGTTCTTCAGAGGACTCTCCGAAGTATCCGGAAACTATGGTGAAGATGGGCCTGTGGCTCAGGTCTTGGGGGAGCGCGGAGCCAGATCTCAGGTTGCTGATGGAGGTGCCAGACGTCCTGAAAAGGCGTGGTCCATTTTCAATCACATGCCTCCGTCACAGAAAAAAATGCACATTGATTAAAACAATAGAGAGAAGTTCCGGTATTACAGGTGCTTTCCTCCTTAGATGATGACAGGACGGTGCGGGATAGGAGAGGAGGGTGTAGAGACGACACACACGCCCTGAGCGCTCAGCCGCGGCGCCTGTCTCTGGTACACACGGCGTCCACCGCCGATAACCCAGTGCCGAGCCGTAATGAGCCCTCGGAGGTTCTTATGGGGCCAGAGAGAAAGAAAGGAGGATTTGGATGAGGAAGGGTCTCAAAAGGCAGGGCTGAGTCAGGCAGGTCCCTGGCCTGCTCGAACAGAGACAGGGCTGGCGGCAAGTCAGCAGCTTCGGGCTCGCCCCAGGACCATTGGGCTCCCCCCAGGACCATCGGCCTCACCAGAACCGACATTGGTCCTGGCGGGGCTGCTACTCACCCGGGGCCCGGAGGCTTTGTCCTGCCCCCCTGCCCTGTGGAGGCCCGGGAGACAGAGGGCAGCCCTGCCCCCTCGTGACTCCCAGGGTTTCCCTGCCCCCACCTGCCTCTGGGCGACGTGGGGGACCCTAGGACGGCCCCCTGCCACCAGAGGGGCAGCCCTCCCAGACTCCCGGTCCTGCCCCTGGTGGCTCCTTCACTCCTGGGAGCGGCAGTCTCTTCTGAGACTATGGGATTTCACCAGGAGATTATTTCCTCCCAACAAGGACAACCGCAGTTTGGCTTCTCAGGATTTATGGACAATAAAAAAGCCTGCCCCATAAAGAAATGCTCCTGGCAGCCACGTGATGTGTCCAGCAGTGGAATGCAGAGCAGANTCCCAGGGTTTCCCTGCCCCCACCTGCCTCTGGGCGACGTGGGGGACCCTAGGACGGCCCCCTGCCACCAGAGGGGCAGCCCTCCCAGACTCCCGGTCCTGCCCCTGGTGGCTCCTTCACTCCTGGGAGCGGCAGTCTCTTCTGAGACTATGGGATTTCACCAGGAGATTATTTCCTCCCAACAAGGACAACCGCAGTTTGGCTTCTCAGGATTTATGGACAATAAAAAAGCCTGCCCCATAAAGAAATGCTCCTGGCAGCCACGTGATGTGTCCAGCAGTGGAATGCAGAGCAGAAGGAACGTCTCCAGGAGGGCGTTCTGTTATCCCTCTACCTTTTAACCTCTGGGTGTATTGTTTGCGTTGATGGTGAGGAATGTAAATGCACCATGATTCAGTGGGTCGCAGGAGCTGGAGGACAGTCAGAGGGCTCCGCAGAGAAATGGGCTTGACAAAACAATAGCCCAGAGTCGTGGATAAATATCACAGCAAACAGCTAACCTCCGGAGTGCAGCTGACCCCTGGGTGATAAAGACTGGGCACAAAGGTTTCCCTCAAAGGTGACCTATAAGACTCACCCTTAGCTTGATCGAACTCCCCTCTACAGACCACCACCAGATGAGGGCAGGCCCGGTGCCTCTGTATTTGCACAGGTCTGACCCGAGGCAGTAGGATGCGGAGAGTTCAAGCCAGTTGGCCTCTCCTGGCCGCTACAGGCTGAGTCCCCATGGCTCTGTTGTCCTAAGAGCGCTCCTTCCCCTCCAGTTTGGTGGGAGGGGAGTGGGATGTTTTGAAAAGGAAATAGGAACCCAGAGCACTTCCGCTCTGGTGGTAACATACATGGCTGCCGCTCAGGGAGTTGGGTAGCCGGGACAGGACCAAGGAACCCGCATGCTAATGAGCGACCAGGTGGGTGAAGCAGACGCAGCAGGCCACAGACCCTCCGTGAAAACACTGCCTTGGAGGAGGCGGGGGCGGGGGCGGGGGAGCCTCCTCTGTCTGTTCTTCCAGAAGCCTAAGCTCTGCCTCCTAGAGACGACCCAGGCCAAGGGGCCCAGCGTTCAGGCGCTGGAAGGACCAGAGGGGCTGCTGCAAGCTGAGGGTGACCTGATGAGGGCAGCTCCTCGGGACTGACCAGAGACTCGTCCCCGTGGAGTCAGTGCTGCCATCCAGCCATCGCATCCTCTGCCGTCCCCTTCTCCTCCCGTCTTCAGTCGTTCTCAGCGTCAGGGTCTTTTCCAGTGAGTCAGCTCTTCATGTCAGGTGGCCAAAGTATTGAGCTTCAGCTTCAGCATCAGTCCTTCCAATGAACACCCAGGGCTGATCTCCCTCAGGATGGACTGGCTGGATCTCCTTGCAGTCCAAGGGACTCTCAAGCGTCTTTGCCAACACCACAGTTCACAAGCATCAGTTCTTCGGTGCTCCGCTTCCTTTATAGTCCAACTCTCACAGCCATACATGACCACTGGAGAAACAGGATCACTGGTAATAATTTTCTTAGCGGTGAGTGCAGTTCTGGCCCATGGATGGGGAGTGTGGTGGTCTGCCCCCTGCAGAACGCGTGTGGGGAAGAGCCCCCAGGTGACAGCAGGGCGCCACTCTGAGCAGGGGCTGTCAGGGCCAGCCTCGTGCGGGTGGCCCAGCTGCAGCTGCACGGGGCAGCTCGGACCCCAACCCTGGGTCCCTGCAGAGGACTCGCTTGCTCTTGGAAAAGGAGCTGCAGCCAGGGTGGGTGGCAGTCAGGTGATGCGGTCTGGGCAGGTCAGAGGCCCAGGCCCTGTGTCCAGCTGCTGCTTGCTTTTCTCAGAACCACCTGGCAACTTGGCAAGAGGAGCCTGACGGTGCACGAGAGCTCTGCCTGGGAAGTTTACACTGCCTTCTCATCACTGGGACAAAGCTGGCCCTAGAGGACATCCGAACATCATTTTCCTGAGACCTGGCGGGTCTCTGCCAGGGTCCCTGGTGGAAAGGCTCCACCCAGGGCAGTCAGAGCAGCCAGTCAGGACCCACCTGCCTCCTCCTGACTGTCCCATGGCCCCAGTGTGCTGCTGAGGGCATCTCCGTTGATGACCACACCCTGAGCAGAGGCACTCATTCCCAAGTCTGTGTCGGAGGGCTGCCCAGGTGGGGAGTTGCAGGTGAGCCTCTATGGACGTGCATGAAGTGGAGGCTTTCTAAGCCATCCGTCACCTGCTCCTCTCTGCCTCGGCAGCGTGGGGTCGTGAGCACTGTGGGGCTCCCAGTCTGCAAGGGGCTGGTCTCTTGAAGACCCCTGGACTTGCTTTCCTGCTGGGAAATCCTGGAGGCTTGTGGACAAGAGCTGTAGGAGACAGGGTTTGCCACAAACTTCATCTACCTTGATGCAAAGCATGTGATCACATTAGAAAGCCAGCCGGCCCATCAGGCTCACGCCTGCACTGGAAACTCCTCTGAGTTATTGCTGCACCTGTGCTTTTCAGATTTTTCAATGAAAGTGCTTTCATTTTTAGACCGGTGTGCATTCCGACCTGCTACAGTGATCAGGAGCTTTTCTATCATGTGATATCTGCTTTATATGCGGTGACTGATTTTAAGTAAAAGGAAAGAAAGCTGGGGTTTTTTTTCCAGTTGCATCATGAACAGCTGCCTGCTTGGTTGTCTTAACTGGCTCTGTGACTCCTGAATGGAGAACAAGTCAGCTGGAGTCTGGGCTGCAGGCCTTGGAAAGGGAAGAAGGGAGAGGGGGAGAAAGGGATAAAGGGAAGGAAGAGGAAGGAAGTGGGGAGGGTGGGAAGGAGACAAGGAAGGGGGAGGGAGGGGAAGGAAGAGGCAGAGAGATGGTGTGGAGGCTGCCGTTTGCTGTCGCGTCTGGTATCGGTGAGTTCTTCCAAGCCGCCTGGTAGGTCTCCACACTCTAAGACTCCAACCCCTGTGACGCTGGCCCAGCGGTGTTTAATGAAGGTCTGTCGTTGAACAAACAAGTTGGATTGTTCAGCAAATACTTAACAGGTTTTTCTCCACTTAGCTCTGTGCCAGCTGCTGGCCGTGATGTGAACAAAACTGCCTTGTCTGATTGACCTGGTACCCGAGTCGTCCACCCCAGGATCCCTTCAATACAAGCAGACCCCAGCTTTGCAGGCAGAGCCTCTGTCATCCCAGACCAACACCTGCTGGGGCCCCGGCGATGTTCTGATGTTCCTCCAGAAGTGCCTGAGGTGAGCAGACCGAGCCTTCATGGTGAGGCTGATGCTCAGATACCTGAGTCTTCCCTCTGAGCAGGTAGGTTTCCTTGGACCCTCTCTGGTCCTCATACTACTGAGCAACGGTAGCAGAGAGGAAACACAAGGGCAGTCCCAATCCAGGAAACATGTTAATTCCCTGTGACTTGAGGACGCTGTGATTTTGAAAGTTAACTAGATTGATATTCTACTTGCTCTCTGCCAGATATATCTGTGTAGGTATGTGTCTCTACACACACACACACACACACACACACACACACACACACACACTCTCTGTCACTCACAGTGATCCTGAAAAGAAGGACTTATCTGCCAGCTTGGACATGGAGTGAAAGGGCCACAGGCCCTTCTGTAGACCCTCCTACAGAACCGAAGAGCACAACGCCAGTGTTCCAGGAGCCAGCGTGCAAGGAGAGCAGCCGCTGGATCCAGAAGGGGCTTTTCTTCACCGCGACGGAAGCTGTGTCCCTGGGACACTGGGGTTCAAAAGAGGGACCCCTGGGCCTTATCCCCAGAGCCCTGCCGGGGGAGGGGCCTACACCAGGCAAGCAAGGGCCCGTCTTTGCCATCCCATCGGTGATGCTACTTTTCAGGATCCTCGTGAGAAACAGGGATTGTATGTGCGTGCGTGTGTGTGTGTGTGTGTGTGTGTACACACATGCACAGATATATATGGCAGAGAGAACTAGAATAGCAATCACGTCAGGTGGCTTTCAAAATCGCAGTGTCCTCACGTGGAGCCGAGGGAAGGGTCCTTCCTCCAATTCCTGTCCAGCGGCAGAGGGTCAGTCTCAGGCCCAGCACCAGGCACCCCAGGCCTGGCTTCGCTGTGTGAGAAGCCCCGGCCTGCTCCACAGCTCCATCTCCCGACCCCGTCCCCACTCTCCCGTGGTGTCTCTTACTCCCACGACCCCTCAGGGCTGATGGCTGGAGTGTGCCGACACTGAGCCGAGGCTGGGCCTTTGGGTCCACCGGGCAGGCTGTGGAGGGGAAGGACAGTTACTCTGGTCCACAGAAGCCACCAGAGTCCCTGAGCTGTGCCCTTCCCTCAGCCTGACCCTGAGGTCGTGAGACCAAGCCCTCTCCATAATGGGGAGGCTGCGGTCAGGACGGAGCCCACTGTCTGTTGGCCAGAAGCGGGTCCTGCCGTGATGGAGCTCCGTCGTCTGCCCCTGGTGGCACCTCCCTGGCTGACCCCGGGCCCCAGACCCAGAGCGGATGTGCACAGTAACAGCCTGTCGGCCGGCACGCTGCCAGCAGAGCCTGGAGGGCCACGCTTCCCAGCCTTCCTTCCCCGCTGCCTTTGCCACGTTCCCGCTGCCACTGGAGGCGCTGGAGGGAGAGACGTGGATGGAGAGCTGGTCCCTCGGAGGTCTTTGACACCATCATGGACCCACTGTGCCACCCAAATTCGACATGGTGTCTGATCAGTCGGCCAACCCATGCACTCAGGGGTTAAATAAGCATTTATTGTTTTACACCACTGAGTACGGGGGATCTTTGTTACGCAGTAGGCCTGCGGCAGGGGATAACTGATTCACCTGCAAGTCTGCACTGCCAGCTGAAAACCACGCCCAGGGTGNAACTCCTCTGAGTTATTGCTGCACCTGTGCTTTTCAGATTTTTCAATGAAAGTGCTTTCATTTTTAGACCAGTGTGCATTCCGACCTGCTACAGTGATCAGAAGCTTTTCTATCATGTGATATCTGCTTTATATGCGGTGACTGATTTTAAGTAAAAGGAAAGAAAGCTGGGGTTTTTTTTCCAGTTGCATCATGAACAGCTGCCTGCTTGGTTGTCTTAACTGGCTCTGTGACTCCTGAATGGAGAACAAGTCAGCTGGAGTCTGGGCTGCAGGCCTTGGAAAGGGAAGAAGGGAGAGGGGGAGAAAGGGATAAAGGGAAGGAAGAGGAAGGAAGTGGGGAGGGTGGGAAGGAGACAAGGAAGGGGGAGGGAGGGGAAGGAAGAGGCAGAGAGATGGTGTGGAGGCTGCCGTTTGCTGTCGCGTCTGGTATCGGTGAGTTCTTCCAAGCCGCCTGGTAGGTCTCCACACTCTAAGACTCCAACCCCTGTGATGCTGGCCCAGCGGTGTTTAATGAAGGTCTGTCGTTGAACAAACAAGTTGGATTGTTCAGCAAATACTTAACAGGTTTTTCTCCACTTAGCTCTGTGCCAGCTGCTGGCCGTGATGTGAACAAAACTGCCTTGTCTGATTGACCTGGTACCCGAGTCGTCCACCCCAGGATCCCTTCAATACAAGCAGACCCCAGCTTTGCAGGCAGAGCCTCTGTCATCCCAGACCAACACCTGCTGGGGCCCCGGCGATGTTCTGATGTTCCTCCAGAAGTGCCTGAGGTGAGCAGACCGAGCCTTCATGGTGAGGCTGATGCTCAGATACCTGAGTCTTCCCTCTGAGCAGGTAGGTTTCCTTGGACCCTCTCTGGTCCTCATACTACTGAGCAACGGTAGCAGAGAGGAAACACAAGGGCAGTCCCAATCCAGGAAACATGTTAATTCCCTGTGACTTGAGGATGCTGTGATTTTGAAAGTTAACTAGATTGATATTCTACTTGCTCTCTGCCAGATATATCTGTGTAGGTATGTGTCTCTATACACACACACACACACACACACACACACACACACACACACTCTCTGTCACTCACAGTGATCCTGAAAAGAAGGACTTATCTGCCAGCTTGGACATGGAGTGAAAGGGCCACAGGCCCTTCTGTAGACCCTCCTACAGAACCGAAGAGCACAACGCCAGTGTTCCAGGAGCCAGCGTGCAAGGAGAGCAGCCGCTGGATCCAGAAGGGGCTTTTCTTCACCGCGACGGAAGCTGTGTCCCTGGGACACTGGGGTTCAAAAGAGGGACCCCTGGGCCTTATCCCCAGAGCCCTGCCGGGGGAGGGTTCTACACCAGGCAAGCAAGGGCCCGTCTTTGCCATCCCATCGGTGATGCTACTTTTCAGGATCCTCGTGAGAAACAGGGATTGTATGTGCGTGCGTGTGTGTGTGTGTGTGTGTGTGTGTGTGTGTGTACACACATGCACAGATATATGTGGCAGAGAGAACTAGAATAGCAATCACGTCAGGTGGCTTTCAAAATCGCAGTGTCCTCACGTGGAGCCGAGGGAAGGGTCCTTCCTCCAATTCCTGTCCAGCGGCAGAGGGTCAGTCTCAGGCCCAGCACCAGGCACCCCAGGCCTGGCTTCGCTGTGTGAGAAGCCCCAGCCTGCTCCACAGCTCCATCTCCCGACCCCGTCCCCACTCTCCCGTGGTGTCTCTTACTCCCACGACCCCTCAGGGCTGATGGCTGGAGTGTGCCGACACTGAGCCGAGGCTGGGCCTTTGGGTCCACCGGGCAGGCTGTGGAGGGGAAGGACAGTTACTCTGGTCCACAGAAGCCACCAGAGTCCCTGAGCTGTGCCCTTCCCTCAGCCTGACCCTGAGGTCGTGAGACCAAGCCCTCTCCATAATGGGGAGGCTGCGGTCAGGACGGAGCCCACTGTCTGTTGGCCAGAAGCGGGTCCTGCCGTGATGGAGCTCCGTCGTCTGCCCCTGGTGGCACCTCCCTGGCTGACCCCGGGCCCCAGACCCAGAGCGGATGTGCACAGTAACAGCCTGTCGGCCGGCACGCTGCCAGCAGAGCCTGGAGGGCCGCGCTTCCCAGCCTTCCTTCCCTGCTGCCTTTGCCACGTTCCCGCTGCCACTGGAGGCGCTGGAGGGAGAGACGTGGATGGAGAGCTGGTCCCTCGGAGGTCTTTGACACCATCATGGACCCACTGTGCCACCCAAATTCGACATGGTGTCTGATCAGTCGGCCAACCCATGCACTCAGGGGTTAAATAAGCATTTATTGTTTTACACCACTGAGTACGGGGGATCTTTGTTACGCAGTAGGCCTGCGGCAGGGGATAACTGATTCACCTGCAAGTCTGCACTGCCAGCTGAAAACCACGCCCAGGGTACCTCTGCCAAGGGAGCCGGTGGTGACCTAGGCCAGAGGAGCTGGGCTGGGAGGGACCTGCCTGTGGGGGCACCTGAGGCACCTCCCTGCCTAGGACAGAGTTCAGAGAGCGCTGCTTATTACAGGAGGAGACAGGGCCGCCTGCCATAGCTGTCTGCTCCAGGTTTCCTGGCGGTGACTAGAGAACTGCTCTCCCCCTTTTTGTGATTTGAATGATCACACCAAGTACTTTATGGGGAAAGAACAGCCAAAGGGTGGACGTGCCTCCTCTCACGAAATGAGAGTGGGAGCAAACTGTACTCGCAGGGAAAGAATGAATCACAGTCGTGAGCACAGCGAAGGCAGAGCCTGGCCTTTCTTTCTGAGGTGGAGTGTCCAATCTCACCATAAACGCAGCTGCGTGATTTGACAAGCTTTTCTAGCATGGTGATATAATAATCAATACTAAAAAGATAAAATGATGCATTTGGACAGTGATGAACCGAAGCAGGACAGGATTGGTGGAATTAAATTAAACAAAAATCTGAATCAGAAGCAGACACTAACTTCCCATTATTCGAGCTATAGAAAAATTCATTTCTGTAAACATTTTTTAAAAAGATTTCATCCTAGTTTTTTCAGGATCTCAATTACTCTTGAAGATGAGACAAGTCAGCAATTTAAAACGGCTTTCTTTTAACTATTCGGTGCAAAAGGAAAACGTAAAGCTGGCTCTGTCTTAATGAGGAAAATTTACGTATGCCATTGACCTTGTGTGAAATCTCCCATCATGGGGAACATGCGCACCCCATGTCATCCAGTGCTCACTCTTCCTTTCATTCATTTGACATGCAAGAGGACGTCTCAGAATTAAGAAAACCATCACAGTAATCTTGCTTTTTCATAATCGAAATAGAGGGATGGGAAGAAAGTGCAAATGAACATGTCTCATGGACACGGGGGCACAAACTCGAGCCCCATTCACACAGCACTCCAGAGCACTCGGCTCCTTCAGGAGGTTCATCAAGGGAGAGAGGGGGGCCCCGCTGAACTTGAGATGAAGTTTTGGGGTGTCTGAATTCTCAGGGAGAGCCTGGGCCCTGCTTCCTTGCAAACTTGCTCTCAGGCAGGCCTGTGAATGGGGCTCTGTGGGCCCCAGGCTGCAGCGCCTGCCCCAGACACGGCGTCTGCAGGGTCAGGACGGCCGGAGGGCCAGCGAGAGCCTCACTGTGGTGGCACCTCTGCCCCCGAGCCCGCATGCCACTCTTGGCTGAGGCTGCCGAAGGAGTCCCAAGGCCTTCTGACCGTGGTCAGCTTCCCAGTGCCCCTTGGATCTGAGATTCTCTGGGTCCTGATCTTCGCCTCCATCCTTGCCTGAGGCCAGTCTCCCCATTTTGTCTCAAATCTGCTGCAGGAGAACAATGGCTGGCGTCCTCAGCATCTCTCTAGATGAAGAGGCAGGTATCCCTGTCCCTGCCCCAGACCTGTGAGCACCATCAGGAGCCACAGTCCCACCAGGCAGGGGGCTCAGGCTCACCCATTCATTTCTTCATTCCTTCATCCAGACAGCATCTCCTGAGGGCCTGCTGTGTGCAGGCAGATGAGATAGAACTTCTGTCCTCAAGCACACGAGAGAGTATGCTGTGCCATCAAGACACACAGTGAGCTGGGGCAGGAGTGAGCGCGGGGTCAGAAATGCCATGCAGGCGACAAGATGCTTCTCAGGTGAGGGCGTCTGACTTGGGCCTTGAAGCACGAGGAGGCTGGTGGGGCAGCTTTCTCAGGCAGAGTTCACGGAAGGAAAGGACATCTGTTCTGTGGGAAAGTGAGCAACGGCCAGTGATTCACGAAAGGAGACATACATACAGACACCAGCGAATAAACATCTTTAAAAAATGACTCAGCTTCAGCAGGAATCCAATATATGTTAATTAAAACCACAAAAAGAGGTGTCGTATTGCCAGCCAGAGTCTAAGGATTTCGAAATGGTAACATTCCTTGAGCCTGAGATGCACTGACCACACTCGGACGCCAAGACTTCGCAACACGTGTCATGGATTCTAGCAGAGCGTGTGCCCTTGGCATCTGTAATCTGAAGACGACTTACGCCCAAGGGCAGTCGTGTGGTATTATACACATCGGAAAAACTGGGAAGCCCTAAGTATTCAAGCACAAGAATACGGGACACTCATGACACGGATTATTGGGAGGCTCTTTAAAGTCATGTTTGTAAGAAATGTTCAGTGACGTGGAAAAATAATGATGGTATAAATAAAGCTCATGTTACAGAATTGCATAATGAATGTTATCATAGCCTCATGAAGTATGTATATCAGGGTGTATGCTTTCAGATGCAAGTAACAGTATGTGACTTAGAGTGTCTTACACAGTAACTTTATTATCGTCCATAACAAGACATGTGGACGCAGATGGCCCCAGGATTAGTGAGCTGCACTTTTAAGCCCTTGAGACTCCCACCTTTCCAACCTGCCAGTCTTAGTGTCTCGGTCCCATCCTCCGGTTGGTTCTTCCTGCCGCCCACAAGATGAATGCAGGCAACACAAACTCATAAACTCACACAGCCGTGTCAAGAGAGGTGGAAACAGCAGTCATCTCTCCCTCCCTTCCTCTTTCTCTCTCTCAAATATTTAGCATGTCTGTAAAATATAAAATGCCTATTTTCTTTTTTTTAACTCTCTTCTTTTAACCAAGTCCCTATTACACCAGCCCTTACAACTTTACATTTATTGACTATGGTTCAAAGTATCCATGCTGAAACTTATTTCTGCTGATGGGAATGGACAAAACGAATCTAACATTCCCTTTCTGATGTGGAGAAGAGTCATGGTTCCTAAGCATATTGCCACCTAATATCTGAACTGGGTCAAGATTTTTGCCAGCAAAGGAGTAATAGTGGCTGGGTAGACAGCCAGCAACTTCCCACAATACACTTGGAGTAAAATAAATAATAACAACCCTAATTTAACAGCAATTATCTCTAGGTTATTGTGGACTTAGAGTTGAATTTCATTTTCTTCTTTATGTGTCTGAATGCCTACAAATACTTTCCATCAGCATGTATTTATTTTGAAGACAGAGAACAAGTAAAAGATAATTTTAAAAGAAGTATTTATCTGAAGATGTTTGAGTGCAGTGTGAGATTTGGGTTGATTGTAATGAGTAATAGTTAGAACACATATATTCACTGAAAATGGGTATTTCTGCAGCTGTGAGTAGATAAGGTGTAAATCTGTTACATATCTTAAATGCTTAAGACAAAACTTTCCTTGTCTTACTCCTTAAGGATTTCCATAGGATGGCAGAATGGCAAGAGATGGTGAGGGCCATGGATATCAAGGCTAGTTGCTTAAAAACATGAGCGCAGAGGACCAGGATTTAGAGAATTTTTTTTTTTAAGGCAAGATTATATAAATAAAACTTTGTGAAAGTCAATGTGCAAAAAAAGTGGAGGTCTAAGATTTGACAACCGAATATATATAATGATTAGAACTACTGTTCAGTCCACTTCAGTTCAGTCGCTCAGTTGTGTCCGACTCTTTGCAACCCCATGAATCGCAGCACGCCAGGCCTCCCTGTCCATCACCATCTCTCGGAGTTCACTCAGACTCACGTCCATCAAGTCAGTGATGCCATCCAGCCATCTCATCCTCAGTCGTCCCCTTCTCTTCCTGCCCCCAATCCTTCCCAGCATCAGAGTCTTTTCCAATGAGTCAACTCTTCACATGAGGTGGCCAAAGTACTGGAGTTTCAGCTTTAGCATCATTCCTTCCAAAGAAATCCCAGGGTTGATCTTCAGAATGGACTGGTTGGATCTCCTTGTAGTCCAAGGGACTCTCAAGAGTCTTCTCCAACACCACAGTTCAAAAGCATCAATTCTTCGGCACTCAGCCTTCTTCACAGTCCCACTCTCACATCCATACATGACCACTGGAAAAACCATAGCCTTGACTAGACGGACCTTAGTCGGCAAAGTAATGTCTCCGCTTTTCAATATGCTATCTAGTGCTGGGGTCCAGCCCCGGTGCATCCAGGGTAATTTGAAGGGGAGATGGAGTAGGTGTCCTAGGAAAAAAACTTATTTAATTACAGATATATATATAGAGAGAGATTAGAAACGGATAGTGTAGTAGGAAATATTAGTGGAGAAAAAGATGCTGAGTAACTTGGTTTATGTCGAATACCAATCACCACCTATGTAGGCCACAGGCTTCTTTCCGTTCTCCTGAAGGAGAGGGGGCACTGAGGCCTCCCTTGTCCGATCTTAGAAGCCCAAGCAAAGTTAGCAGGCTTGGTGAGCACCCACATACCAGATGGGAGTTCAGCCAGAAAAACAGAGAGCAAGAGAGAAGCAACACGGGGGAATCAGTCTTTCCAGAAACTGATCCGATTTCTTTATTTTTCAGGTTTGCTTATATACCTTTTGTTATAAATAGGGATGAATACAGAGTCATGTGGGGGTCAGCAGACCTGACCCTTGTCACAATCAGGTGCTTCATATAAAATTATACAAAGGTCTTCTGGGTTTTGCATCATCTTCTGGCTATGAGGCCTGCTGACATTTTATGGCCCTTTCTGATAACGGTCAGTCAACCAGAAAACTTATTTTTTCCAGGGGTGATTTTTTCTTAAATCAGGTGCCACCCTCCAAATAAAGTTGCATTCCTATAGGGTGAGGGTGTAGTGAGTTACAACTAAGAAAGGAATTTACTTANGGGGCCATCTCTCTCCCTCATGGTCGTTCTCTAGAGCCCGGGGCCCAGGCTGCCGTGGCCTGGGTCCCAGGAAGTCACCTCTCTAGCTGGACACCTCCCGGGGCCTGGCTGGCCCCTCGCCCCTCCACTCCCCCTGGCTGAGCGCCCTCAGGCAGGACCCGGCCGCGTGACTGTCAGTTGGACAGAACAGGGTCACATCGATGACCTGTCTTTGCACCCGCTGGGGGCTCAGCAGTGACCTGGGCTGGACTTCACACCAGCATGAGGAATCCTCTGGCCTCGTCCTTGGACGCTGGGAGCTTCTTACTAGGGATGGTGGAGAGAGGGCAGGACAGTGCTTGGTTCCCGCCGTCCAGGCCACACTGAGCTGACCGGGGATCAGTGTGGACTTCAGAATGGCTGCAGAGGGTAGCAGCTGAGGGCACGGGGGAGTGGCGGGGCGGGGGCAGTTCCACCTTGTCCTGGGCATCCTGGGAGTAAAACCTGAAATACCCACTGGGGAGGTGACTGGTTTCAAGGGAACCCACACAGCGTCTGTGCACCCCAGTCTTTGGGCAGGAAGTTAGGTGGGTAGATGGGCAGTTCTTTATAACTACAAAATGGACAGGCTGCTGAGTGGGGTGCGCTGCTGACCCACCCCTGTCGGGCAGACTCCCCTCCCTTCCTGCTCATCCTCCGCCGGCTGTCTGCTCTGCTGTGGATAATGGGGTTCCTCTGGGGATTTTCAACAACGTGGGGAACCCCTCATGCTACAATGCTGAGTGAAAAATAAACTCATAAACAAATAGAAACAAATAAATAAATAGTTTGAAACTATTTGTTATAAAATGCAATTTAACATAAAATGTAATAAGATGCACTGTGTATAATAGACATGATTACGACAGAGATGTATAGAAAAAAATATACTACGGAGGGAGGTCAACAAAAGGTTCATTTTCCTTTTTCCCCATGTGAGTTTGATTCATGATGCTTTTCCATATTTTCCAGATAGTCTGCAGTACCACAGTTATAATAAAAAGCAGTGTCAAAACCCTTTAACAAGCAAGCACACTCATGCCCGTCCAGGTGGCTCTGCACCCCTGCCTGCCTTCTCTCTCCCTCTGTGTTTCCCAGAGAGCACCATCTCCATCACTGGCCCGTGGTGGCCTCCTCTCCTGCTCTGTGCTCGCCTGGGGTGACCCCATCCATACGTCCCGTCTCAGAGGCCGAAGACAGCGGCCCCTCTCCACTCCTGCTAACTCAAGTTCTGTGTCTCCACCCAAGGCTTTGTTCCTGACCCCAGACTGGAGCTTACAGTCACAACAGCTCCTGGGTGGATCTTTCCAGGCAGAATGATTTATCTTCAAGTTTTAAAAAAGTCTTTCTCTAAGTAAAATATAATAGACCTCCCCCCACTCCTCGCAAAGGAGAGAGAGACAGAAATATGGAGGAGCTTTCTCCAGGCCTGCAGAGTTAGAGAGAATCCTCAGGGGAAAGGGTGGAGGGGAGGGTGGGGACCTGCGTGAGCCTTGGCAGCTCCCGGCCCCGCCCACCGGCTCACACTGCAGGTGTGAGCCTCCCAAGCCGAGAGCACCCTCTCCTCTTGGATGCTCGTCCCTGGGGAAGGATGCTCAAGTCAGACTTCCAAGTTGAGCAGAACATAGGAAAAGTACTCTTCCACCAGCCCCTTCTCACCCACGCTGAGCCAGGTATCAAACCGCCAGTCGTCCTGAAGATGCCAGCCTCTGAGATGGTGGCTCACGTTCATGGCTCCCATCCTGGGCCTCATCACATCACAGCTGAGGAGCCTTCAGCGGGGAAGGACCTGGCAGGATTAGCATTTGTTTTGGAAAGATGTTCTGGCAGTGTGAGCAGGTGGGCGGGGCCGGGAGCTGCCAAGGCTCACGCAGGTNAGAGCACCCTCTCCTCTTGGATGCTCATCCCTGGGGAAGGATGCTCAAGTCAGACTTCCGAGTTGAGCAGAACATAGGAAAAGTACTCTTCCACCAGCCCCTTCTCACCCACGCTGAGCCAGGTATCAAACCGCCAGTTGTCCTGAAGATGCCAGCCTCTGAGATGGTGGCTCACGTTCATGGCTCCCATCCTGGGCCTCATCACATCACAGCTGAGGAGCCTTCAGCGGGGAAGGACCTGGCAGGATTAGCATTTGTTTTGGAAAGATGTTCTGGCAGTGTGAGCAGGTGGGCGGGGCCGGGAGCTGCCTAGGCTCACGCAGGTCCCCACCCTCCCCTCCACCCTTTCCCCTGAGGATTCTCTCTAACTCTGCAGGCCTGGAGAAAGCTCCTTCATATTTCTGTCTCTCTCTCTTTTGTGAGGAGTTGGGGGAGGTCTATTATATTTTACTTAGAGAAAGATTTTTTAAAAACTTGAAGATAAATCATTCTACAAGCTGCAAAATCTTACTCCACTGATTTCTCCCTAACACTCAACTGTTCTTTTCCCCTGCAAGGTAATAAGCAATTCAGAACTTATTAGCATATGAGGCTAATCCACACGTTTCTCATGGCGTGGATCTCGTTTCTTCAGTCTGTCACAGATTAGCTGGAAATTTCTGCTGGTTCTGCCTGAATAATACAGACAGACTGAATGAAGCTTGCTTTTATTGGTTAGGAGAACTCGAGACTAGACTGTGCGTAAACCCTTTACGAGCAGAATTTCTCAATTATTTTTACAGGGAGAAGTGGGGCCTGAGTTTATGGGGTGCTAGCCCAGGGCTGACCCCGTGGGTCACTGGCAGGTACCTGCACCTGCCCACCAGGTGCACCGGTCTACCTGGCATCCACCTGAGCACCAGGCCTTTCCCGGCCGCTCAGACGGTAAAGAATCCACCTGCAGCACAGGAGACCCAGGTTTGATCCCCGGATTGGGAAGATGCCCTTGAGGAGGAAGAGGCTAGCCACTGCAGTATCTTGCCTGGAGAATCCCATGGACAGAGGAGGCTGGTGGGCTACAGTCCGTGGGGTCACAAAGAGTCAGACACGATGGGACAACTAACGCTTTCACTTTTTCACTTTTACCTGGCACGGAGCCTTCGCTCACAGACGGGTGGTGATTTCCAGGCCTGAAGGAAAATGTTGAGATGAATGTGATTGAAACAGGAGCCGGAAGTAGGGGCTAAGCCCATCTCCTGGCCCCCTGTCACTTCAGTTAATTAACGAATTCGTGGAAACCACTCTCACCCATGTTGTCCTCTGCCATGTCCCCAGAACCCAGCACAGAGCATGGAGGGAAAGGGGCTCGAGCGCCCTGGTAAACGAATAGTCAAGCCTATGGCAGGAAGCAGCGGAGGAGTTTGGGCTACTTTGAGGTCCTTTGAGTGAACTTACTTGTGATTTCATAGCTCTTGTTCAGAGCCGAGCGGCTGCCCAAGGCATCCTGTGCTCAGGGCACCAAAAAGCCAGGGAGGGAATGAACATCACCAGCTGACAAAAGCTGACTTCAGCAGAACCACTCCAAGGACAGGGCTGCTGGGAAGGGGTGGCACGCCCCCCACAGGACCGGGGAGGCACCCCCAGATCACGGCTAACGCCTGCTCCCAGAAGCGTGGGGTCTGTGCAATGCTTTTTTCTTTTGCTGTGGGCAGCACACAGTCTGGGCACTGCCAGCCTCCAAACAGTGGAGAAAGGGTGGTTAACCCCTGTCCACACAGGACCCTTCAAGGGGTCCACACTGGCCTGCCCCAAGTCGCCAGCCCCAGTTCCTTAGGCTGGCTGTGGCCTCCAAGATCAAGACACCTACCAGGGGTGCGCGTGAATTAAAGGCTTTCACGGAATAGTAACAGGCTCCTGATCTGCTGAGCTTTCTGATGGTAGGTGAGAAAAAAACAAAATCTTGCCAGGCCTTTTGCATCAAAGAAAGGGATAAACTTGCTAATTGAAAAATGATTCGCATGGAGGAAAACGTGGAGATGCCAGCTATGTAAATTAGCATATGCCTTGATGGAAAAGAAACCATGCCAGGCCAGGAGGAAATTAAGCAAATTAGGAGAATGAGGAAACCGCCCTGGAAGCAAATGGAAAGCACTCTGTGCGGTCAGCTTATCTCAGGAGGGAGGGCTGGGGACCCGCCTGGAGGTGAGGACTGCTGGTGTCTGGAGAGTCTCAGGTGTGTCCTCGGGTGTACCTGGGTAGGTGCATGCACTCCTGCGCAGGTCAGGGTGGACCCTTCATGCCAGCTCTGAAAAGCACACTTCATAATACCTCCCTCTGCTTCAGGCGGCAGGAAGGCCCTTCACCAAATGCTCCTGAGAAGCACTGGGCTTGCGCTGTGGCTGCGCTGAGGTTTCTCCGGCGCCCTAAAGAGTTCATTAGCACATGGAGGTCTCCATCCAGCTATCTGCGCGAGCTGCCCAGAGCTGGGCTGAGTGTCAGGGCCGGCATCCCAGGGAGAGACCGCGCGGGACTCGGCTCTGCAGCAGGACGGAGGTCAGCAGGGGCGCGCGCCGCCTGGCGGCGACTGCGTGTGACCAGCGCTAAGCCAGGCTCCGCGGTGCAGGCCAGCGAGGGTCCCCGCAGGAGGGGTGGTGGTCCTTGGCCCCAGGCAGAGCAGCGCTGCACTGCGGAGGCCGCGTGCGGTGAGGAAAGCAGACGCACAATTCTGGACCCAGTACAGTCCAGGGCCCGCTCACAGCGGGCAGTCCCAGCGACCACCGGACGTCCTGTGCAAAGGCCCGGAGGCGACGTGCCCGGAGAGCGGAGGGCGGCACCTGGGTGCCGACGCGCGGGGTAGGGGCCGTTGGGCGGAGGGCCTGCCGAGGGCCTAGGAAAGTGTTTGGCAGATTCTCCAGAGAGGGAGTGTCATCTACCCGACCCCGGTGGCAACTGGTGCCCGCTCGGCGTCGGAGGCTGCAGCCAGCGTCCCCTCGGGGCCCCCCGCGGCTGACCCCGATAAAGCGAGGCAGAGAGCGGTCCGCGCCAGCGGCCCCAGCCCCGCCCGGCGGCGGGAAGCGCCGGGCTCCAGCGCCCCACCTTGGCCTCCGCTCGCTNGGCCGCGCTCGGAGAGGAGGGCGGCGGGCGGGAGGAGGGGCTCCCCGCGCGGGGCAGGGGCGGAGCGAGCGGCCGCGCCGCGGAACCAAGTGAGTTGGCTCCGGAGCCCGCGCCGCCGCCGGCCCGCACCTCGGGCGCCTGCCGCCCCCGCCGCCGCCGCCCGCGCGGGGATGTAGGATGCTGGTGGGCGCCAGGCTCCAGCGGCGGCGGCGGCGGCTGCAGCACCAGCCCCGCCGGCGGCAGCCTCTCCTCTGGCCGATGAATGCAGACCCGCCGCCGCCGCCGCCGCCGCCCTGGGTCTGGATGGTGCCCGGCGCGGCCGGGCTGCTCCGGCTGGGCGCGGGGCTCGCGCCCCCGCCCGTGCTCCTCGCCTCGGCGCAGCCCCCCGCCGGCCCGCTGCTCCCGGGGCTGCCCGCCTGGCAAGCCGCGGGCGAGCCCCTGCTGCCGCTGCTGCCGCTGCCCTCTGCGCCAGACCACGCCGCCGCCGCCGCCGCCGCCGCGCACCGCTACCCCGTGCTCAGCGGGCAGGTAACGCGCCCCCGGCCCCGGCCCCGGGCTCGGGGCGGCCGGCATCCCCCTGCCCCTGGGCGCCGCCCTCGCCCCCACTCCCGCGGCCCCGGCCCCGTGGCGCGCACTCCCCGCTCCCGCGGTGGTCCTCGGGCCCCCAGCCCACCAGGGCGCAGCCTGGCAGCCATGCGTGGACAACAAAGTTCACGCTCCGACGTCCCGTTCCGCCTCTGGCAGCTTTTGTCTTTCTTCCTGGTCTCTCGCTGCGCAGTTTGGAGACCCGCGCCCCAAAACCGGAGTCGGGACTGCCCGCCCCAACTTTGGCCCCGGCCGGGGTTGCTGTCCAGAGCGCGGTGCTGAAGTCGGCTCCTCGAAAGCCCGGCGCTGCCGCTGCGGACTGTGGCAGACTTAGCGGATAGAAGTTAATACTTTTACAGCCTCTGCCAGGCTTGAAAAGCAAGCTGGGAATCAATAGCTATTTCTGATTCTGATCTAGTGCGGTTTTTTTTTTCCCATTTGAAAATAGACTCAGGACAATGCTTAAGAAAATTCAAACCAGTGGAAGCCTGCAGGAAAACCTTGGCTTTAATACTGAGAAACGCNGTCTTTCTTCCTGGTCTCTCGCTGCGCAGTTTGGAGACCCGCGCCCCAAAACCGGAGTCGGGACTGCCCGCCCCAACTTTGGCCCCGGCCGGGGTTGCTGTCCAGAGCGCGGTGCTGAAGTCGGCGCCTCGAAAGCCCGGCGCTGCCGCTGCGGACTGTGGCAGACTTAGCGGATAGAAGTTAATACTTTTACAGCCTCTGCCAGGCTTGAAAAGCAAGCTGGGAATCAATAGCTATTTCTGATTCTGATCTAGTGCGGTTTTTTTTTTTTTTTCCCATTTGAAAATAGACTCAGGACAATGCTTAAGAAAATTCAAACCAGTGGAAGCCTGCAGGAAAACCTTGGCTTTAATACTGAGAAACGCTACTGGGTGATTTCCACTCCCACCCTAGGCTGTCCGAGTCCACTGGAGTAGCTGTTGTCATATTGCACTTTAGAGGAGTTTGGCGTGGCAAACCTGGAATTAAAAAGAGAAAGTGACTGTAGCTTTGATTAATGGTGCAACGGGGTAGGACAAGCTGGTTTTGGCAAGATCCGTTGTACGCTATCTGACTATGCAGGTGGGTTTAAATCAGGGAATAGCCTGTATTTTATTCCAGTGATTATCATCAGCAGCATATTCAAATGAGTGGAAGACAGAATACACAACATCATTAATTTAATTCCAATATTATATTGTAGGCTTTTCTAAAAGATATGGTTAACTTCCTGAATTGGTCTTTGGATATAATGATACCTCACATATGTGGTAATGGATATGGTGTTTTGATGTGTTATGCAGTTCATGTTCATGTTGTGTGTGTGTATATATATATATATATTTAATAAGCATTGGTAGTTTTTCCTTTTTTTTTTTTTTTAAGCTTTTTTGAAGGGGTTGTCATATCCAAGTACTACCACTAGAGGTATATAATGTCAAGGAACTACAATTTTTTTTTTTTCTGTATAGAAAACTGCATCTTTTTTTTGTGCAAATTTTAAACAGAAAACATTTCCCAAACAATATTAATCTTTAAAATACTGTGTGTCGCATATTTTCTGTTAAATAACAGTATTTATCTTAGAAGAACATTTTCACATAACAGGAAACTCAAAAATGCTTTTATTATTTTAAAACAAATGCATATTGAAGCATTCCATGTCATTGAACAATGAACCTATTCTCCACTGATAAAGATTCAGTTAATCTAATTACAGAGACTTTCTCCTAAACTGTCTGCCCCCTTTCAGTGTTTGCTGTCTTACTCTGTGCATTGGGATTTTTAGTTATGTGATAATCTCACTTACATTTTCTTTGCCTTGGAATCTATTTGCATTTGTGGACCTTGGAAAACTTTGAATCTTAACCTCTTATTTTGATAATATTGTTAGTCCCTGTTTTTAAGGTGATGGGTATAATTAATATGAGATGTTGTATGGACAAGAATATAATAAAACATAGCTCTCTGCTTGCTTATGAAAAAATTCAAGAATTGTAAAAGGAATACCCAGCATGTCACCTTTCCACTGTGGTTTGTCTTGCTCTCGGGGCAGAAATTCATTTCTTGCCATGTTCTCGTGGTTTTGTGCTTTGGAAGTTCTTTCCTAATGTTAAAGAATGCGGTATTGTCAACGCATTGTGATGATTCAGATACAGAAACTTTGATCAATTTTTAGAATTTTTGAATATTTGTAAGGTTTGGAGACTGGAAAGAGGAAATTTTTCTCATAGCCAAATGCATGCATGTTAAAGTCCCCTTTTAAAGCGGTTACCCCAGCATATTTGGTGCGAAGCAGAGTCGATTGGTCCAGGCTAATGCCCATGCCCTTCTCTCTCCTTGGGTTCCAGTGGCTGCTTGGTGGTCATTCCCCGTCGACTGGACTGTCCCCCTCGCCCTCTGTGGAGCTGGTGCCCATTTTCCCACACGTCTGCACATCCCCTCTTCCTCTTCCTGTTGGGAAAAGCTGGCTGGACAAAAGGATCCCTAACTGTAAGGTAAAAAGGCAATTGGTTTGATTGGACAGACGGGCTACTCGTTACTAAGTTGTTGGGTATTCCCAGGACAGAAATCAGGGTATATTTCTAGCTTCTTACTGCAGTCGGTCCACCGTTAGGCCTGGAGAGAAACCGTTTCAGAATAAGACTGGCCTGTTCAAAAGCACCAGTAGATGGTGATGGTGGGGGATTTTGTTTTAGCTTAAAATATTTGGATTCCACAGAAAAACAGAACAGTTCTACTTCTGAATCAGAATCTCCCTTTGGAATTTTTCGGTTTTTAAATTGGTACCCATTGATCAGAATCTAGCCTTAAACATTATATGACTCAAAAATACATTTTAAAAGCGTTTTCCTTGCCACTATTGCTTTGAGTGTTCATCTTTCTAATGGTTTATCTTGATTTTTGAATTCACATATACTGGCCACACTTTGTTTACTTGAAAACCAAGGGAAAGTAGTGCGTGGCTTGTTCCCCCACATGCTGCTTACCTCCGTGGGGCGACTCGCTCGCCTGTTAACTGGCTGCTGGAATGAATGAACCAAGTGAATAGTTGAAGGCCAGGCCCGGAAGGTGATTGACACCAAGACCCCAAGCATCTGGAGTGCTTCTGAAGAGCCCCACCCATAGAGTCCTCAGGATTCGGTGTTAGACAGGACAAGTGCTCTCACATGTTATGCCTGCTTTCTCTTTGGACAGATCTTTTTAAATAATGCCTTTGCTCTGGACTCAACGTGGATATATCCTGAGGAATCAAGACTGTTTCATGGGCCCCAAAAGCCTCAACTGTTGACAAACCAAGTAGCCGTGTCTCTGTGCAGACCAGCTCCCGCCTCCAGGCCTCTGCCCGCAGTGCTGACAGCGCCGCAGCCCCTGCCAGGTCGGTGCCCACGCGGCGGTGACAGTGTGCCGCTGGGTTTGTGTTTGTTTGCTTGGTTTAGCTACAGACTAGTTCTAGGTATGAAAACCATTTTTGTCATTTTAATGACATAGTTCTTCCAGCAAAATATAATCCCTTTTCTGTGGTCAGGACTCCTTTTCGTAAAGAAATTGAGTTTGGGTTTGATTATTCACTGTGTTTTTGGAGACTGGAATCTGTTTAAAGGTGAAGAGATGGCTGAAACAATTTGCACAGAATCACATTTTTGGTGCTCTGTTAGAATGGGACCAAATCCTGTGATGACAGCTCTTAGGAGGGGCCCTAATGGATCAGGCAACTCTTTTTAAGTATTTCTTATGTAGGGAAAGGGTCACAGCTCTGTGGTCCACAGGACATAGACACCTATAAGATTTGGGGGGGTGGTGGGTGCTACTGGCGATGGTCTATAAAAGTGTGCTGCCTGGGAGATGGGTTTGGTTCTATCTTTGGAGTCTAGTGACCTGAGAGAACATTTGTCCTGGAACAGACTCCCATGAAATAATCTCCGGTTGAAAGATGATATAATAAACCTATATAGTAACAAGAGAATAAAATCATCTTATGAATTTTTAAGTTGATTTTAAAAATCACCTTAACATATGATCATATTACAAAAGCAAATGTTACCCATGCCACAATTATCTTGCAACACCTTCCATTACAGGATATTTTATGACTTCAGAATTTCATTATCTTCCTTGTAATTTCCTACCTACCAAGACTGTCTCAGTGTGTAGCTCTAAAATTTAGCAATAAGGACAGGTACCTGTGGGTAGTTCATTGCTGGTTCGGGAGACGTATTTGTTTTCCTTCCTCTTCTGCCTTATGAGTCTCATTTGCTCTGGGCGCTATTTATCAATAAGTCAGAAAGAACGCTCAACGCCAGTAAGTCCTCTACAGATGAGCAAGTTCAGTTCCGAGAGTGCGTTCGTAAGTCCCACAGATTCAGCCTAGGTACCCAGCTAACACAATGGGCTATGTAGTGCTGTGCTGTGATAGGTTTATAATATCTTCACACAAATCATACATTTTTAAAAAACAAACAGAAAAAGTGGAGCGACGGTCTTTATTCAGCCTTGCAGCACAGCACCTTGAAAAGTACAGTCATTCCCGTTGCCTCCCCACTGCTCTTATTTTGCTTCTGGACATCCTGGGCTTGAAGGAAAGACGCTGTGCCCTGTCCTCTGCCCAGCACAGCGCAGCAAAGTCCGCAGGAGTGTGGCCACTCGCAGAGGGTGCGCGCGTGTCGGCGCACACCGCACACGGGCTGACTTACCTGACCGAGCGCGTGAAGGCCCACGTCTGCCTCTGTGGAGGCCGCCACCGAAGGGGCCTGTGTGGGGGCCCTACCCCATCTGTGTGCTCTCACCGGCGGAAGCTGTGATTCTTGACTGAGACGTGCCTCTGTCCTCGTCATCATCTACCGCTGAGTTACCAGGGTCTGAGCAAGCATCGTATGTGCACACATTTACTTTACACCAAGGTGGTCACATTTCCTTTCTAGCTGAATGATGGCAAGAGAGGATCAGAGAGCATGTAATATGCAAGTGTTCCAGGGCTTTAGATGTCTCTTTGGGACATGAAAGTAGGATATTTTACTTTCCTAGCGCATTATCTGGAGAAGGCAATGGCACCCCACTCCAGTACTCCCGCCTAGANGGGCTTTAGATGTCTCTTTGGGACATGAAAGTAGGATATTTTACTTTCCTAGCGCATTATCTGGAGAAGGCAATGGCACCCCACTCCAGTACTCCCGCCTAGAAAACCCCATGGATAGAGGAGCCTGATGGGCTGCAGTCCATGGGGTCGCAAAGTCGGACACGACTGAGTGACCTCACTTTCACTTTTCACGCTCATGCATTGGAGAAGGAAATGGCAACCCACTCCAGTGCTCTTGCCTGGAGAGTCCCAGGGACGGGGGAGCCTGGTGGGCTGCCGTCTGTGGGGTCACACAGAGTCGGACACGCCTGAAGCGACTCAGCAGCAGCAGCAACAGTGCATTACCAACGCTGTCACCAAAGTAACCAGCACGTATAGTTTAAAAAGTAGTGCAACTCATTGTTAGAACAAAACCTTTGAGTGACCTTTCCTCTTGTCAGCTCACTCTTGAATATCATACTGACATTTGCATTATACCTGAATTTTCTTAGAAAACCCATACTGTGGGAACGCTAAACATCTACTTAGTTGAAGAAGCTTCTGGTGAATTATCAGAGCTTTTCTGTCCCGGGGGGTTTTTACTNCTCACTCTTGAATATCATACTGACATTTGCATTATACCTGAATTTTCTTAGAAAACCCATACTGTGGGAACGCTAAACATCTACTTAGTTGAAGAAGCTTCTGGTGAATTATCAGAGCTTTTCTGTCCCGGGGGGTTTTTACTTGCCATTCTGCGGCACATATTTCACGCCTGAAGCGCATCCGTGTGAATCTTTCTTTCTGACATTGCGTGCTGTGTGCTCACTCAGGCAGTCATGTCCGACTCTTCGTCTCCCCGTGGACTCACGTCACCCCACGTAGCCCGGCAGGCTCCTCTGTCCATGGGATTTCCCAGGCAATGACACTACAGTGAGTTGCCATTTCCTCCTCCAGGGGCTCTTCCTGACCCAGGGATCAAACCTGCGCCTCCTGCGTTGGCAGGCAGATTCTTTCCACTAGCGCCACCTGGAAGCCCTTGACTTTTCTGACTAAGCTCTGTTAAAGGATGAAATAAGACAGTCATTTCTCACTGACACGGTCGACTGTGGAGTAACTCCGCCTCATCCTCCGTTTGTCGCGTCTCTTCCTCGGATTCTTGGACTGCTTTATGGAATTATGGGCCATAAGACTTCAGTACGGCCTGCATATCTTCTAGGGAATGCTGTGTCTCTCATCGGAGCTATTTTACTAAGTCAAATGCTTTTGTTTTGAGATGGGGAGTTTCTGAAATGATATATGGAAGTTTCAATTTTTTGATAGATTTCAGAATTCTTAGAAATTAATCATCTGGAAAGTATGTGTTAAATGACCCTTAGTCCAAATAATGCATTTCTGTCCATGGGATTCTCCAGGCAAGAATACTAGAGTGGGTTGTCATGCCCTTCTCCAGAGGGTCTTCCTGACCCAGGGATCAAACTTAAGTCCTTTGTACTGCAGGCAGATTCTTTACCATTTGAGCTACCCAGGAATCCCCAAAGAATGCGTTTAGGGGATTGTTTATATGTTGCGACTGCTTGACTGAGAACCTAGAAAGGGGAACAAGTACAGTTGGAAGGTAGTTAGAAGAGATATTGTTTCAATTTTACTGTAACTTGTGAGGAAATATCAGATAGCCTCATTAAAACATTTTACATGTAAATTTTCAGGTATGTTATTGAAAGTTACTGTTTTAAATTTTGTACTTGATATAAATTGATAAATTTATTATTTTGTTTTACATTAGATGAATTTATACATTTGTAAATATCAGTTCAGTTCGGTCTGTCAGTCGTGTCCAACTCTTTATGACCCCAAGGACTGCAGCGTACCAGGCTCCTCCATCCATGGGATTTTCCAAGCTAGAGTACTGGAGTGGGATGCCATTGCCTTCTCCGGCCAGGCTTCCCTATCCATCATCAACTCCCAGAGTTTGCTCAAACTCATGTCCATCGAGTAGGTGATGACATCCAACCATCTCATCTTCTGTCATCCTCTTCTCCTCCCGCCTTCAGTCTTTCCCAGCATCAGGGTCTTTTCCAATGAGTCAGTTCTTCACATCAGGTGGCCAAAGTATTAGAGTTTTAGCATCAGCATCAATCCTTCCAATGAACATTCAGGACTGATCTCCTTTAGGATGGACTGGTTGGATCTCCTTGCAGCCCAAGGGACTCTCAAGAGTCTTCTCCAACACCACAGTTCAAAAGCATCAATTCTTCGGCACTCAGCTTTCTTTATAGTCCAACTCACAGNTCCTTGCAGCCCAAGGGACTCTCAAGAGTCTTCTCCAACACCACAGTTCAAAAGCATCAATTCTTCGGCACTCAGCTTTCTTTATAGTCCAACTCACAGCATACATGACCACTGGAAAAACCACAGCCTTGACTAGACGGACTAATGTCTCTGGTTTTTAATATGCTGTCTAGGTTGGTTGAAACTTTCCTTCCAAGGAGCAAGCATCTTTTGATTTCATGGCTGCAGTCACCGTCTGCAGTGATTTTGGGGCCCCAAAAAAGTCTCTCACTGTTTCCACTGTTTCCCATCTATTTGCCATGAAGTGATGGCACCAGATGCCATGATCTTCGTTTTCTGAATGTTGACCTTTAAGCCTACTTTTTCACTCTCCTCTTTCACTTTCATCAAGAGGCTCTTTAGTTCTTCTTCACTTTCTTCCATAAGGGTGGTCTCATGTGCATATCTGAGGCTATTGATATTTCTCCCGGCAATCTTGATTCCAGCTTGTGCTTCCTCCATCACAGTATTTCGCACGGTGTACTCTGCAGATAAGCAGGAGGACAGTGTACAGCCTTGACGTGCTCCTTTCTCAATTCGGAACCAGTCTGTTGTTCCATGTCTGGTTCTAACTGTTGCTTCTTGACCTGCATATGGATTTCTCAGGAGGCAGGTATATCATATTATATATAGTATATTAACATGTAATTAACATGTGAATATATTATATAAGTGATATCTTAAGTTATCTGTCTTATAAATTATGTTCAGAGTGAATGGCCTTAGGATCACAGATATATTTTATTAATGCACTTTAAATTCTTCAAAGAAATGCTCTTAGAACTCCAGGAGAACCAGGAGAGAGTCAGACCCGCCTTGTTTTAAACGGGGCTAGCAGGCCCAGCGATTTTCCTTTCTTGGGTGGAGAGTGCCTTTGTGTGATGATCAGTCTTGACAATGGCAGAATGTACCGTGAGCTCAAATGCTGTGACACTCAGAAGTGGCTTTTTCTGAATGAGCATGTGGTTTGTTGAAGTGAGTTAGAGGTTGGGGTGGGTAGGGATGTCGTGACCTCTGAGAACCCTGTTGATATCACTTTCTGCTGGTCTGTGGTTGGTTAAGCAGTAACTGTACCACAACAGGGTCTTATGTAATATTGGCACAACTTGAACGAATTGGGGTAAATCCTCTAAAATTGAATACGTATTTTGAAGGAGTTCATTTTTATGTATATACTAGACTGATGTGTTGAGAATAAAGGTGGTGATTTGCTGTTAGACACAGACCTGAAGAGAGCCTGTTGACCCCTGAGAAGCATAGAGCGGAGGTCAGTTGTGTTCCCGTCGCGCTCATCAGAGGCACCTCCTCTCCTGCCAGTGATGCAGGCGTGGATGCTGCAAGATGCCCTCATGGCTCACGCTCTCCCAGGGCACATGCAGTCAGTAGGTGACCTCCCAGCGCTGCAGTCCTGGGGGTTCTCTGCAGACATGCGCGGAGGGTCTCAGGAGGTGATCAGGGAAGGTCTCTGCGGGAGGGGCGGGGTGGCGATATGCCTGCAAACACACGGAGATCAGAGAACTTGACCGCAGCGGGAGAGCAGCACAGGAGTGGAGCGGGCAGAGTCACGCAAACCCCTGGGAAATGTTCCCTCGGGTGACAAGCCTCGGGAGTGAGCGGCTGCATGGGGGCAGCGGCAGCCCAGCTTGGGGCCTCTTCTTGCAAGAGGATCCTAGTATCGGGCGGGACCTGCTGAGTCCTGGGCCCTCTCCAGAGTGTCGGGATTTTCTGTCCTTCCTCGGCTCTGGAGCCACGGTTTCTCCAGGCAAGTGTGAACCCATCCTCAGGAAGCAGAGCAGGCACAGAGAAGGCGGCAGGTCCTCACTGAAAAATAAATGCCAGCGAGCCAGCGTGTGCAGTGCTCCAGCTGCGCTAGAGACTAAAGTCCCCAGTGGACGACTTAGTGGCTTTTTAAGGGATAATCCCTCATCACGGTGAGAATGGATTGCACCAAGTACTCTAGGCCTCAGAGGTCGATGCAGGCGGGGTGAGGTCGCCCGGGGCTGGCACAGGCACGCCCTTCTTTTTGAAGGTCTCTGCGCTTGGGAGGCGGCCTCACCCCTTTGTCTTACTGCCAGCATCTGCCTTCTCCCAGCAGCACCGGGGCCCTCTTCATCCCAGGGAGGAAAGGACTTACATCACTTCTGAGGATGTGAGGTTCGTCACAGCTAGAGACGGGAGCAGGACCAGCATGGAAGTGGTCCTTTCCGAAGAGTCTCTGCTCTTCGCGTCTAAAAATAAGGACTTCAGAGTCTTTCGAGCCATTCAGAAATACACCAACTCAGACTCAGCGTATCAAGCTGGAGAATGATAAACTCAGCTTCTGAGCAGTAAAGACACATGACATTATATTTTGCTGGAAACTGGAGATTTGTCTAAAAGTTGTCTATATCGCATTGCCCTTCAGCATGAGATCAAAGAGCCTGATTCTACCAATATCTTGCTGGGGGGAAAAAAATACTGTAACTTTCAAAGACGACTAGAGAGAGGGAGAGAAAATGGGGGATGTGGTGGGGCCCCGGAAACTACTCTGCTTCATGAAAGATGCATTTACTCAAAACATGCAGAAGGAAGACAGATCTGGGAAAAGGCTGTTGCATAGAAACTTGGTTTAGCACTTTTCTTAATAAGAAGAAGAGAATGGTATAGCAAAGCAATAAAAGAAAAATCAACAGGGAGCTGGCGGGGGCATGAAATCGCATGGAGAGATGGTTTGGGTCAGGTGACAGAGATGGTATGAAAGGATTCTCCAGCACGCTTAGCTATGACGGTAAACAGAGGTGGGATCATGACAAGGTGATGTGTGAGATGGAAAGCAAACGGCGCATCAGTGTTGATTTGAGCTCCTTTAAACACGAATCTGATGCAGCAGATGTGTTACTGTGGCCAAACCGGGAACCTGGCTCGCTGTGTCTCGCTGAGGCTTATGAGTCACTCCCTACAGGACACAGCTTCAGACCAGGGTGCAGCGTGAGATGTGATCCCCTGATGGGGAAAACCTTAGAGAGTTAGGAGGGGAAAAGTTTGTGATCAAAGAAATAAATGGCCAACAAGAAGTCCTCCATATGTGTCAGCGAGGAAGGGGCATCCTGGAGCCGCTCACGGAGCGCCGCCTTCCCGTCTCACGCTCCCGCCTCAAGCTCTGCTTCATCTCACGTCAACGTCGCTGTCGTTCCACATCTCTGTCTTATCTTGCTCGTCAGTGTTTTCCTTATCTTCTAATTTATTTTTTAATTGGAGGAAAGTCGCTTTAGAATATTGTGCTGTTTTCTGCTATACAGCAATTCGAATCAGTTACAGTCGTCTAAAGTTTAGCTCTGTTGTTTAAAGGTACAGTTTCTGCTTTTGCTTTTTAAAGGTGGATGCTTATATTATACTTCTGCTGCTGCTAAGTGACCTCAGTTGTGTCTGCCTCTGTGCGACCCCACGGACTGCAGCCCACCAGGCTCCTCTGTCCATGGGATTTTCCAGGCAAGAGTACTGGAGTGGGGTGCCATCGCCTTCTCTGCTATTATACTTCAGCATTTAATATTTTCTTCCTGATTTTGTATTNCTCGTCAGTGTTTTCCTTATCTTCTAATTTATTTTTTAATTGGAGGAAAGTCGCTTTAGAATATTGTGCTGTTTTCTGCTATACAGCAATTCGAATCAGTTACAGTCGTCTAAAGTTTAGCTCTGTTGTTTAAAGGTACAGTTTCTGCTTTTGCTTTTTAAAGGTGGATGCTTATATTATACTTCTGCTGCTGCTAAGTGACCTCAGTTGTGTCTGCCTCTGTGCGACCCCACGGACTGCAGCCCACCAGGCTCCTCTGTCCATGGGATTTTCCAGGCAAGAGTACTGGAGTGGGGTGCCATCGCCTTCTCTGCTATTATACTTCAGCATTTAATATTTTCTTCCTGATTTTGTATTTTTTCTGTCATGTTATTATTCTGTTTCTCATGGTCTCTTGTTATTCCTTTATTCTAGTCTGTTTTTTTTGTTTTTTTTTTTGCTGTGCCTTGTATGCTTTGTTTGATTTTGTTAATTTGTGTTTTATATGGTGATTTGGAATCTGTTCCTACTGATTCTATTTTGTCAAGCAATTAACAGTAAGATTTAGGAAAAAAAAACAAGTTAACTCTCTGTTTCCTCTAATTTTCAAATCATGACAACACTATCCCTTTAGAATTTTTTATAGCGTATGAAAAATTTGGGAAAACTTCATATCATAAAAATTTATTTTTTTCTCTTAAGTTTCCTTTGACAAATTAACCTAAAGCAGCAGCTAAAAATGGGATGATAACAGGTTCCAAAATATCTGTGACTGTCAACATTTTTTTCAACCATTTAGAATATACATAAATGTTTGTTAATCTGGTTAAGAAGTGAGTGAAAAATTCTGAGAAGTTTTTTCTCCCCAAACTAAAGTTAAGAAAAATAACGGTAATCTGAATACATAACCTCAAATTATGCTGGTAAAATTGGGAAGAGGAGAAGTGAGAAATGTGAAGATACAAAGTATTTCAAAATCCCTTAAATAGAATAAAAGAAGCTGAAATACTAGGAAACTCTCTGCATTGGAAGCCAGATAACAAGTTATCCAAGACTGATCCAGGCCAAAGACTCCTGCCCTGTAGCCAACCTTACAAATATAAGTAAAAGCAATAGCTGTCTGCCACTGGTGCAGGGCGGGCATGGAGAGTGACTGTCTTCTGTGGTGCAGGACTAGGGGGATCGCTGACGTTGAGGAGGCACGAATATTAAGGCTCAGACACCCCAGAACTTACTCTGAGACAAATACGTTGTTAAAGGGCCTGTGGGGCATGGCAGGCAGCCCAGTGACAGTGATACGCCTCATTCCCTGACGCCTTGGCAGAGAGAGAGCTGTGCCCATCCCAGGAGTAAGCCGACTGCTTCATTCTCTGCTGTCTCCTCCTGACATCACGTGCTCATTCACTCAGTCGAGTCCAGTTCTTCACGGCCCCATGGACTATGGCCTGCCAGGCTTCTCTGTGCATGGGATTCTCCAGGCAAGAGTACTGGAGCGGGCTCCCGTGCCCTCCTCCAGGGGGTCTTTCCAATCCAGGGATCAAACCCGCGACTCTCCTGTGTTGCTGGCAGGTTCTTTACCACTAGCGCCACTGTGAAAATATGTGACGCCTGGCTTTGAACAAAAAACTGACAAGACACACAGAGCAGGAAATGAAAACAATGGTCAACAGACAAGATAAACAGTAGAACCCGATCCTAAGATGACATAGTTTGAAACCATCAGTCAGGGACTTTGAAATAACTATGATTCGTATATTTATGAGTCTAATGGAAAAGGATGGCAACAGGGATGAAAAATAAAGAATTTCATCATAGTGATGGAAAATATAAAAAAGCAAAATGAAAATACNCAAGATAAACAGTAGAACCCGATCCTAAGATGACATAGTTTGAAACCATCAGTCAGGGACTTTGAAATAACTATGATTCGTATATTTATGAGTCTAATGGAAAAGGATGGCAACAGGGATGAAAAATAAAGAATTTCATCATAGTGATGGAAAATATAAAAAAGCAAAATGAAAATACGTGACAAAATAAGCCTGGTATCGTAAATGAAGAATTATTTTGGTGGACTCTTGAGCAGAGAATAGCAAGGAGAGATGAGAAGGCTTCTTAAGTAGACAATGCAAGGAAACAGAAAAAAATAGAATGGGAAGCACTAGAGATCTCTTCAAGAAAACTGGAGGCACTAAGGGCACATTTCTGGAGAAGGCAATGGCACCCCACTCCAGTGCTCTTTCCTGGAAAATCCCATGGATGGAGGAGCCTGGTGGGCTGCAGTCCGTGGGGTCGCTAAGAGTCGGACACGACTGATCGACTTCACTTTCACTTTTCACTTTCCTGCATTGGAGAAGGAAATGGCAGCCCACTCCAGTGTTCTTGCCTGGAGAATCCCAGGGGTGGGGGAGCCTGGTGGGCTGCCATCTATGGGGTCGCACAGGGTCGGACACGACTGAAGCAACTTAGCAGCATCAGCAGCAAGGGAACATTTCNCACTTTCACTTTTCACTTTCCTGCATTGGAGAAGGAAATGGCAGCCCACTCCAGTGTTCTTGCCTGGAGAATCCCAGGGGTGGGGGAGCCTGGTGGGCTGCCATCTATGGGGTCGCACAGGGTCGGACACGACTGAAGCAACTTAGCAGCATCAGCAGCAAGGGAACATTTCATGCAAAGATGGGCACAATAAAGGACAGAAATGGTATGGACCTAACAGAAGCTGAAGAGATTAAGACCAGGCAAAAATACACAGAAAAACTGCACAGAAAGCCTTAATGACCTGGGTAAGCGTCGTGCCCACTTTGTGTCTTAATATTTGTGCCCCCTCAACTTGCGATGATGGTCACTCACCTAGCACCAGACATCCTGAAGTGTGAAGTCAAGTGGGCCTTAGGAAGCATTACTACAATTTTAGCTCAGCTATTTCAAATCCTAAAAGTTGATGCTGTCAAAGTGCTGCACTCAATATGCCAACAAACTTGGAAAACTCAGCAGTGGCCACAGGCCTGGAAAAGGTCAGTTTTCATTCCAATCCCAAAGAAAGGCAATGTTCAAATTACCATAAAATTGCACTCATTTCACATGCTAGCAAAATTATACTCACAACCCTGCAAGCTAGACTTTAACACTGTGTGAAGCGAGAACTTCCAGATGTTCAAGCTGGATTTAGAAGAGACAGAGAAACTAGAGATCAAATTGCCAACATCCANCATAGTTTGAAACCATCAGTCAGGGACTTTGAAATAACTATGATTCGTATATTTATGAGTCTAATGGAAAAGGATGGCAACAGGGATGAAAAATAGAGAATTTCATCATAGTGATGGAAAATATAAAAAAGCAAAATGAAAATACGTGATAAAATAAAGCCTGGTATCGTAAATGAAGAATTATTTTGGTGGACTCTTGAGCAGAGAATAGCAAGGAGAGATGAGAAGGCTTCTTCAGTAGACAATGCAAGGAAATAGAAAAAAATAGAATGGGAAGCACTGGAGATCTCTTCAAGAAAACTGGAGGCACTAAGGGCACATTTCTGGAGAAGGCAATGGCGCCCCACTCCAGTGCTCTTTCCTGGAAAATCCCATGGATGGAGGAGCCTGGTGGGCTGCAGTCCGTGGGGTCGCTAAGAGTCAGACATGACGGAGCGACTTCACTTTCACTTTTCACTTTCCTGCATTGGAGAAGGAAATGGCAACCCACTCCAGTGTTCTTGCCTGGAGAATCCCAGGGGTGGGGGAGCCTGGCGGGCTGCCGTCTATGGGGTCGCACAGGGTCGGACATGACTGAAGCAACTTAGCAGCATCAGCAGCAAGGGAACATTTCATGCAAAGATGGGCACAATAAAGGACGGAAATGGTATGGACCTAACAGAAGCTGAAGAGATTAAGGCCAGGCAAAAGCACACAGAAGAACTGCACAGAAAGCCTTAATGACCTGGGTAAGCGTCGTGCCCACTTTGTGTCTTAATATTTGTGCCCCCTCAACTTTCGATGATGGTCACTCACCTAGCACCAGACATCCTGAAGTGTGAAGTCAAGTGGGCCTTAGGAAGCATTACTACAATTTTAGCTCAGCTGTTTCAAATCCTAAAAGTTGATGCTGTCAAAGTGCTGCACTCAATATGCCAACAAACTTGGAAAACTCAGCAGTGGCCACAGTTTGGTCAGTTTTCATTCCAATCCCAAAGAAAGGCAATGTTCAAATTACCATAAAATTGCACTCATTTCACATGCTAGCAAAATTATACTCACAACCCTGCAAGCTAGACTTTAACGCTGTGTGAAGCGAGNGTCAGTTTTCATTCCAATCCCAAAGAAAGGCAATGTTCAAATTACCATAAAATTGCACTCATTTCACATGCTAGCAAAATTATACTCACAACCCTGCAAGCTAGACTTTAACACTGTGTGAAGCGAGAACTTCCAGATGTTCAAGCTGGATTTAGAAGAGACAGAGAAACTAGAGATCAAATTGCCAACATCCATTGGATCATAGAAAAGGCAAGGGAATTTCAGAAAAAAAAATCTACTTCTGCTTCATTGATCATGCTATAGCCTTTGACTGTATGGATCACAGCAAACAATGGAAAATTCTGAAAGAGATGGGAATACCAGACCACATTATCTGCCTCCTGAGAAACCTGTGTGCAGGTCAAGAAGCAACAGTCAGAACTAGACACGGAACAGTGGACTAGTTCAAAATTGGGAAAGGAGTATGTCAAGGGTGCATACTGTCACCCCAGCTTATTTAACTTAAATGCAGAGTGTACCATGTGAAATGCTGGGCTGGATAACTCACAAGCTGGAATCAAGATTACTGGGAGAAATATCAGCACCCTCAGATATGCAGATGACACCACCCTTATGGCAGAAAGCAGAGAGGAACTAAAGAGCCTCTTGATGAAGGTGAAAGAAGAGAGTGAAATGTTGGCTTAAAACTCAACATTCAGAAAACTAAAGTCATGGTGTGTGGTCCCACCACTTCATAGCAAATACATGGGGGAAAAGTGAAAACAGCAACAGAGTTCCTTTTCTTGGGCTCCAGAATCACTGAGGATGGTGACTGCAGCCACGATATTAAAGGGCACTTGCTCCTTGGAAGAAAAGCTCTGACAAACCTAGATAGCATATTAAAAAGCAGAGGCGTTACTTTACCAACAGAGGTCCATCTAGTCAAAGCTATGGTTTCTCCAGTAGTCACGTATGGATGTGAGAGCTGGACCGTAAAGAAGGTTGAGCACCAAGAAATTGATATTTTTGAAGTGTGGGCTGGAGAAGACTCTTGAGAGTCTCTCTGACAACAAGGAGATCAAACCAGTCAATCCTAAAAGACATCAGTCCTGAATATTCATTGGAAGGACAGATGCTGAAATTGAAACTCTAATACTTTGGCCACCTGATGCAAAGAACTGACTCATCAGAAAAGACCCTGATGCTGGGAAAGACTGAAGGCAAGAGGAGAAGAGGACAGCAGAGGAAGAGATGATTGGATGGAATCACCAACTCAATGGACGTGAGCGTGAGGGAACTGCAGGAGATGGTGAAGGACAGGGAAGCCTGGCGCAACGCAGTGCACGAGTTTGCAAAGCTTCGGGCAGGACCTCGGGCTGGGCAGCAAGCACAGCATCCCAGGGCTTGGTTCCACAAGTGAATTCTACCAGACATTTAGAGAAGAGTTTACACCTGTCTTTCTGAAACTGTCCCAAAAATTTGCACAGGAAGGAACATTTCCAAACTCATCCTANCACAGCATCCCAGGGCTTGGTTCCACAAGTGAATTCTACCAGACATTTAGAGAAGAGTTTACACCTGTCTTTCTGAAACTGTCCCAAAAATTTGCACAGGGAGGAACATTTCCAAACTCATCCTATGGGGCCATTGTTACCCTGATGCTGAAAGCAAACAAAGATATCACACACACACACACACACATTACAGGCCAGCATCACTGATGAACATAGATGTAAAAATCCTCAACAAAATACTAGCAGACCAACTCCAACAATACATTAGAAGGATCATACACCACGATCTGTTCGTTGGAAGGACTGATGCTGGACGTGAAGCTCCGGTCCTTTGGCCACCTGATGGGAAGAGCTGACTCATTGGAAAGGACCCTGATGCTGGGAAAGATTGAAGGCAGGAGGGGACAACAGAGGATGAGATGGCTGGATGGTGTCACCGACCTGATGGACGTGAGTTTGAGCAAGCTCCGGGAGTTGGTGATACGGAGGGCCTGATGTGCTGCAGTCCCTGGGGTCACGGAGAGTCGGACACGACTGAGCGACTGAGTTAAGAAGAGAAGACCATACTCCAAAAGCTGAGAGATGCTGATGAAACAGGCCGAAGACGCCACAGGCGGGTGGAGCGCGGTGCCGTTTTTGGAAGAACCGAAGTTGTTCAGGTGACCATCCCACCCTTGGGGATCCACGGGCTCGGTGCAGCCTCTGCCAAATCGCCAGTGACGTTTTCCACAGAACTAGAACCAGACATTTTAAAACCTGTGCAGAAATGCAAAAGACTCCACAGAGCCAAAACAATCTTGAGAAAGAGCGGCAGAGCCTCCTCAGGCAGGTTTATTCCGAGGCATTTTATTCTTTTTGTTGCGATGGTTAAGTGGGATTGTTTCCTTGATTTCTCTTTCTGATTAAATATTTAAATGGCTTCCCTAGTGGCTCAGAGGTTAAAGCATCTGCCTGCGATGCAGGAGATCTGGGTTTGATCCCTGGGTTGGGAAGATCCCCTGGAGAAGGAAANAGAGCCAAAACAATCTTGAGAAAGAGCGGCAGAGCCTCCTCAGGTAGGTTTATTCCGAGGCATTTTATTCTTTTTGTTGCGATGGTTAAGTGGGATTGTTTCCTTGATTTCTCTTTCTGATTAAATATTTAAATGGCTTCCCTAGTGGCTCAGAGGTTAAAGCATCTGCCTGCGATGCAGGAGATCTGGGTTTGATCCCTGGGTTGGGAAGATCCCCTGGAGAAGGAAATGGCAACCCACCCCAGTATTCTTGCCTGGAGAATCCCATGGACGGAGGAGCCTGGTGGGCTACAGTCCACGGGGTCGCAGAGTCGGACACGACTGAGTGACTTCACTTTGGACACTCCAAAATCATTAGTTTAAAACATAGGCAGAACACTCTTAGGCACAAATCACAGCAACATCTTTTCTGATACACTTTCTAGAGTAATGAAAACAGAAACAAATCTAAATAAATGGAATCTAATTAAACTTAAGAACTTTTGCACAGCGAAGGAAACCATAAATCAAGCAAAAAACNTATTCTTGCCTGGAGAATCCCATGGACGGAGGAGCCTGGTGGGCTACAGTCCACGGGGTCGCAAAGAGTCGGACACGACTGAGTGACTTCACTTTGGACACTCCAAAATCGTTAGTTTAAAACATAGGCAGAACACTCTTAGGCACAAATCACAGCAACATCTTTTCTGATATATTTCCTAGAGTAATGAAAACAGAAACAAATCTAAATAAATGGAATCTAATTAAACTTAAGAACTTTTGCACAGCAAAGGAAACCATAAATCAAGCAAAAAACAGCCCTCAGAATGGGAGTAAATATTTGCAAACAAAACAACCGACATGGGGTCAGTCTCTAAAATATAAAAGATAGGTCACGCACCTCAATATAAAAAATAACCCAGTCAAAACTCGGCAGAAGGTCTAAATAAACATTTTTCTAAAGAAGATCTACAGATCTCCAAAAAGCACATGGAAAGATGCTCGACATCACTAATTATTAGAGAAATGCAAATCAAAACTTCAGTGAGGTATCACCTCACACCGATCAAAATCCATAAACAATGAATATGGAGAAGAGGGAAGCTTCCTCCACTGTTGGTGGGAACGTAAATTGGTCCAGCCACCGTGGAGAACAGAATGGAGGGTCCTTAACAAACTAAAAATAGAACTGCCTATGACCCAACAGCCCCACTCCTGGACATAAACCCAGAGAAAACCATAATTCAAAAAGAAACATGTACCCAGTGTTCATTGCAGTGCCATTCACAGTCGCCAGGACATGGAAGAAACCTAAATGCCCACCAGCAGAGGAGGGCGAAAGGTGTGGGGCCCAAGTGCAGCAGGCTTTCACTCAGCCATGAAAGGAGCAAAGTAATACCATTTGCAGCAGCACGGGCAGACGCAGAGACTGCTGCGCCGAGAGGAGCAAGCCAGACCCAGAAAGACAGATGGCATGTGACGCTGCTTACAGGCAGACTCTAAGGACAGGGTGCAGACGAACTTATTACAAAACAGAAGGGGAGTCCGAGATACAGAGCGCAAAATGATGGTTACCAGGGGACAATGGGGGGAGAGAAACTGGGAGAAAGGGATTGACACACACGCTGCTGTATATAAAATAAATAATTAGTGAGGACCTATTGTACAGTATAGGGGGCTTCCCAGGTAATGCTGGTGGTGAAGAACCCACTTGCCAATGTGGGAGACATAAGGGACGTGGGTTCGATCCCTTAGTCGGAAAATCCCCTAGAGGACGGCGTGGCGACCCACTCCAGTATTCTTGCCTGGACGATCTCGTGAACAGAGGAGCCTGGTGGGCTATAATCCACAGGGTCACAAAGAGTCGGACACGACTGAAGCAACTTAGCACACACGCGTGTACGCACAGCACAGGGAGCCCTATGCGGCACTTTATAGCAGCCTATTTGGGGACAGAATCTGAAAGAGTGGATGTTGTTGCTGTTTAGTTGCTAAATTGTGTCCGACTCTTTTGCGACCCCAAGGACTGGAGTCCTTCAGGCTCCTCTGTCAGTGGCATTTCCCAGGCAAGAATTCTGGATGTGAAACTCAATCATGTCCGACTCTTTGTGACCCGGTGGACTATACAGACCATGGAATCCTCCGGGCCAGAATTCTGGAATGAGTTGCATTTTCCTTCTCCATGGGATCTCCCCAGCCCAGGGATTGAGCCCATGTCTCCTGCTTAGCAGGCAGATTCTTCACCACTGAGCAACCTGGGAAGCCCAGAATAGACCCACGTGCGTCTATAACTGGCGCCCTGTGCTGTGGGTGTGTGCCGAGTCACTTTAGGCGTGTCCAGCTCTCCATGGCCCTGTGGAGTGCAGCCTGCCAGGCTCCTCTATTCATAGGATTCTCCAGGCAGGAATACTGGAGTGAGTCGCCATGCCCTCCTCCAGGGAATCTTCACGACTGCACCAGAAACTCAACATTGTAAATCAGCTGTACTCCAGGAAAGTTTTTTTTTAATTAATATAATTTCACTCAGTGATTCTCCTATGGCAAGTTAAATAAAGAACAAACATGCAGTCAATTTATAACAACAAAAGGAAAAAAAAACCCACAACTGCCCATGACTAAATAGCTGGTTAAGTCAGTTACCCTGTATCAATAAAAGTGAGCACTCTTCAGCCATTAGTAGAAGTGATTAATCAGACAAAAGAAAAAGTTTTTGTTTTGCTTTATTAATTTTTAGAAGCAGATTGCAACCCCATGAGCCAGATGATGCCAGTTTTGAGAGCAGGGCACACACTCTGCTGTGTGTACTCATTCACACACATACATGAAACATGTATCATTTACACACATGATAAAAGATGGAAGGAAACATCGGGAAATGTAATGGTGATTTCTGGATGTTGGGATGAGGGGCCACTTTTATTTCCAACGATGTAGTTTCTTTCATTTCCCATTTGCAACGGGCGTGCATTACTTATGTAATACAGAATGCCAGAAGATGCTGGAACGCTCCTTCCTTCTTTGTGCTGGTGGAAACAGAAGATGGCATGCCGCTTGAGTCTCCCACTGGCTGCGCCACTCTGATGGACTCATGATGGGGTCACATCCATCTGTTCTGCAAAGAAATAGCCCAATATCGACGCAAAGCTTGATTGGTCTCTAACCGCTCGTTGTATCTGGAGACTTTGATGCTGGGAAGAGTGAAGGAGAAGGGGGCGACAGAGGATGAGATGGGTGGATGGTGTCACTGACCCAATGGACACGAGTGTGAGCAAGCTCCGGGAGATGGTGGAGGACAGGAAACGGTGGGCTGCAGTCCACGGGGTCACAGGGAGTTGGACATGACTGAGCGACGAACAGCGACAATGTGTCTGGGGAAGGAGGGGTTCTCCATCTTGTAGCCACAGGGTCAGACGTCTGGAAGAACCTCGGGAGAGGTCTCTTGTTTCCTCCTTGGAGCTGCCCCGGGGAGCCTCAGGGTCCAGCGCAGGCGAGCACTGACTTTCCCTGGTCACCGTGTCCATGCAGAGCAGCTGTCCTGGACCGTCTGCTCTGCCTGCACCTAAGACTATGCGCCCGGATGCCGGTGGTGGGCGGACGTGGAGGAATAAACGGAAATAGTCCGGCCAGGCCTCCTCAGGAATCAGCTGGACTTACTAGGAAGTCAGACTATGATGTCACTGCTGTCCCCCTGCCTCAGCGCTCAAACTGGAGGGCACCCCGAGCCCAGCGATTTCTGGAAGAAAAGAGACAAACAGATCATCTTTCAGGGTCCCAATTTTACGTAGAAAGTTGGGGGAGACACACTGCTTTCCTATCATAGAAATCAGATACTTCAGTAGAAGATAAAAAGGCATTTGACTCTTAGAGGTAACAGGAAGCCCTCACGGACACCTCAGGCCTGCGCCTCCCCGTTTGGGATCTGTCCTCCAGCCAGCTAATGTATCACGCCTTCCTCCGGCTGCTCAGAAATCGATGGGGGAGAATGCAAGAAATCCTGTAGATGATGCCACCTGGGAGAAGCCGGAACACTTGCACGCGAGAAACATTAATCCAAAGCCATCTTCTAATAAGGCCTTTTGTTGTTTCTGTTTTGTCACTCAGTTGTGTCTGACTCTTTGCACCCCCATGGACTGCAGCCCGCCAGGCTCCTCTGTCCGTGGGGTTCTCCAGGCACGAGTGCTGGAGGGGGCTGAGATGGCCTTCTCCGCTCTTCTTGCCTGGAAGCACTCCGCAGCTGTGTGACTTCGGGAGGGCTGTCTAGCCTCTCTGTGCCTCAGCTTTCTCCCCTGTGAAGCGCAGTCACTTCAAGAGCTGCTGCATCGCTGTTGGGGTGTCAGTGCCCCACACAGGTGGCTGGCGCCCTCGGCGCTTCTCCGATGCCAGCCCCATCCCCACTGCCCTGCAGAGAAGCTCCCTGCAGGATGCGTCTCCAGACGGGATGGAGGCAGGTGCCTTCTTGGCAGTAATCAAATGTGGTCACTTTATCTTTTCTAGACTGTACTTCAAGGCCCCATTGGTATGAAAATTGGCTGTGCCCCCAGATCAAGTGGTAAATTATTCAGACATCAACTAAAATTGAGAGATGGCCAAGATAATGAAAAAACTAAATGAGATTTGTGCTCATCAGTGTGACTCACATCATTTTAAAGAACTAGGAATTTATGTCCTGGTGATCATTTTTTCCCTTGAATCTAAGGGTGACATTTCACACAGTAATGAATCAGTTTGTTGAGACATGAGAGTGTAAGTAACAGATCTGATACTGAGTCATGGTATCAGTGCTGAAGTGCCATTAACAAATGATGAAGGGGATGCCAGGTTGTATGTTAACTGTGTGTTTCTAAATGAAGCTTGATTATTACCTTACCTTCCTGTCACTGGAAGCTTCTAGATGCCAGTATCCATTCTAAAGCAGTATTCTCCATTGGAAATGCAGTGAGAATCACAGATGGAAACTAAAAATTTCTGATACTCATATTTTAAAAAGTGTCAGCTCAGTTCAGTCGCTCAGTCATGTCCACTGACTCTTTGTGACTCCATGGACGGCAGCTCGCCAGGCTTTTCTGTCCATTACCAACTCCCGGAGCTTACTCAAACTCATGTCCATAGAGTCAGTGATGCCTTCCAACCACCTCATCCTCTGTTGTCCCCTTCGCTTCTTGCCTTCAATCTTTCCCAGCATCAGGGTCATTTCCAATGAGTCAGTTCTTTACATCAGGTGGCCAAAGTATTGTTGTTTCAGCCTCAGTCCTTCCAAAGAATATTCAGGACTGTTTTCCTTTAAGATTGACTGGTTGGATCTCCTGGCAGTCCAAGGGACTCTCAAGTCTTCTCCAACACCCCAGTTCAAAAGCAGCAATTCTTTAGCGCTCATTTTTCTTTAAAAAATATAACAAGATGTAAAATTTAGTCAGTTCAGTTCAGTCGCTCAGTTGTATCCAACTCTTTGTGACCCAATAGACTGTAGCATGCCAGGCCTCCCTGTCCATCACCAGCTCCCACAGCTTGCTCACACTCATGTCCGTTGAGTCAGTGATGCCATCCAACCATCTCATCCTCTGTCATCCCTTTCTCCCCCTGCCTTCAATCTTTTCCAGCATCGGGGTCTTTTCAAATGTCAGTTCTTTGCATCAGGTGGCCAAAGTATTGGAGTTNAGCTTGCTCACACTCATGTCCGTTGAGTCAGTGATGCCATCCAACCATCTCATCCTCTGTCATCCCTTTCTCCCCCTGCCTTCAATCTTTTCCAGCATCGGGGTCTTTTCAAATGTCAGTTCTTTGCATCAGGTGGCCAAAGTATTGGAGTTTCAGCTTCAGCATGAGTCCTTCCAATGAATATTCATGACTGATTTCCTTTAGGATGGACTGGTTGGATCTCCTTGCAGCCCAAGGGACTCTCAAGAGTCTTCTCCAACACCACAGTTCAAAAGCATCAACTCTTTGACACTCAGCTTTCTTAATAGTCCAACTCTCACATCCATACATGACTATTGGAAAACCATAGCTTTGACTAGATGGACCTTTGTTGCCAAAGTAATGTCTCTGCTTTTTAATATGGTGTCTAGGTTTGTCTTAGCTTTTCTTCTAAGGAGCAAGTGCCCTCTAATATCGTGGCTGCAGTCACCACCCTCAGTGATTTTGGAGCCCAAGAAAATGAACTCTGTTGCTGTTTGCACTTTTCCCCCATGTATTTCCCATGGAGTGGTGGGGCCAGATGCTATGACTTTAGTTTTCTGAATGCTGAGTTTTAAGCCAACCTTTTCCCTCTCTTCTTTCACCTTCATCAAGAGGCTCTTTTGTTCTTCTTTTCTTTCTGCCATAAAAGTGGTGTTATCTGCATATCTGAGGTTTTGATACTTCTTCCCGCAGACTTGGTTCTGGCTNGTCCAACTCTCACATCCATACATGACTATTGGAAAACCATAGCTTTGACTAGATGGACCTTTGTTGCCAAAGTAATGTCTCTGCTTTTTAATATGGTGTCTAGGTTTGTCTTAGCTTTTCTTCTAAGGAGCAAGTGCCCTCTAATATCGTGGCTGCAGTCACCACCCTCAGTGATTTTGGAGCCCAAGAAAATGAAATCTGTTGCTGTTTTCACTTTTCCCCCATGTATTTCCCATGGAGTGGTGGGGCCAGATGCTATGACTTTAGTTTTCTGAATGTTGAGTTTTAAGCCAACGTTTTCACTCTCTTCTTTCACTTCATCAAGAGGCTCTTTTGTTCTTCTTTTCTTTCTGCCATAAAAGTGGTGTTATCTGCATATCTGAGGTTTTGATACTTCTTCCCGCAGTCTTGGTTCTGGCTTGTGAGTCACCAAGCCCTGCATCTCGCGTGATGTACTCTGCATTTAAGTTAAATAACCACGGTGACAATATGCAACCTTGACCTACACCTTTCCCAATTTGGAACCAGTCTGTTGTTCCATGTCCAGTTCTAACTGTTGCTTCCTGACCTGCATACAGATTTCTCAAGAGGCAGGTCAGGTGGTCTGGTATTCCCATCTCTTTAGGAATTTTCCANTGTTGTTCCATGTCCAGTTCTAACTGTTGCTTCCTGACCTGCATACAGATTTCTCAAGAGGCAGGTCAGGTGGTCTGGTATTCCCATCTCTTTAGGAATTTTCCACATTTTGTTGTGATCCATACAGTCAAAGGCTTTGGCATAGTCAATAAAGCAGAAGTAGATGTTTTTCTAGAACTCTCTTGCTTTTTTGATGACCCAACAGATGGTGGCAATTTGATCTCTGGTTCTTCTGCCTTTTCTAAATCCAGCTTGAACATCTGGAAGTTCATGGTTCACGTACTACTGAAGCCTGGCTTGGAGAATTTTGAGCGTTACTTTACTAGCGTGTGAGATGGATGCAATTATGTGATAGTTTGAGCATTCTTTGGCTTTTCCCTTCTTTGGGATTGGAGTGAAAACTGACCTTTTCCAGTTCTCTGGCCACTGCTGAGTTTTCCAAATTTTCTGGCATATTGAGTGCAGCATTTTTATAACATCATCTTTTAGGATCTGAAATAGCTCAACTGGAATCCCATCACCTCCGCTGTCTTTGTAGCGATGCTTCCTGAGGCCCACTTGACTTCGTATTCCAGGATGTCTGGCTCTAGGTGAGTGATCACACCATCTTGATTATCTTGGTCATGAAGATCTTTTTTGTGTAGTTCTTTTGTGTATTCTTGCCACCTCTTCTTAATATCTTCTCCTTCTGTTAGGTCCATACCATTTCTGTCCTTTATTTAACCCATCTTTGCATGAGATGTTCCCTTGGTATCTCTAATGTTCTTGAAGAGATCGCTGGTCTTTCCCATCCTATTGTTTTCCTCTATTTATTTGCATTGATCACTGAGGAAAGCTTTCTTATCTCTTCTTGCTGTTCTTTGAAACTCTGCATTCAGATGGGTATATCTTTCTTCTTCTCCTTTGACTTTCGCTTCTTTTCTTTTCATAGTTGTTTGTAAGGCCTCCTCAAACAACGATTTTGCCTTTTTGCATTTCTTTTTCTTGGGGATGGTCTTGATCCCTCCCTCCTGTACAACGTCACAAACCTCCTTCCATAGTTCATCAGGTGCTCTGCCTATTAGATCTAATCCCTTGAATCAACTGGTCACTTCTACTGTATAATCGTAAGGGGTTTGATTTAGGTCATATCTGAATGACCTAGTGGTTTTCCCTACTTTCTTCAATTTAAGTCTGAATTTGGTAATAAGGAGCTCATGATCTGAGCCACAGTCAGCTCCTGGTCTTGTTTTTGCTGACTGTATAGATCTTCTCCATCTTTGGTTGCAAAGAATAGAATCAATCTGATTTTGATGTTGGCCATCTGGTGATGTCCATGTGTAGAGTCTTCTCTTGTGCTGTTGGAAGAGGGTGTTTGCTATGACCAGTGTGTTCTCCTGTCAAAACTTGATTAGCCTTTGCCCTGCTTCATTCTGTATTCCAAGGCCAAATTTGCCTGTTACTCCAGGTGTTTCTTGACTTTCTACTTTTGCATTCCAGTCCCCTCTAATGAANCCCTACTTTCTTCAATTTAAGTCTGAATTTGGTAATAAGGAGCTCATGATCTGAGCCACAGTCAGCTCCTGGTCTTGTTTTTGCTGACTGTATAGATCTTCTCCATCTTTGGTTGCAAAGAATAGAATCAATCTGATTTTAATGTTGGCCATCTGGTGATGTCCATGTGTAGAGTCTTCTCTTGTGCTGTTGGAAGAGGGTGTTTGCTATGACCAGTGTGTTCTCCTGTCAAAACTTGATTAGCCTTTGCCCTGCTTCATTCTGTATTCCAAGGCCAAATTTGCCTGTTACTCCAGTTGTTTCTTGACTTTCTACTTTTGCATTCCAGTCCCCTCTAATGACAAGGACATCTTTTTTTGGTGTTAGTTCTAACAGGTCTTGTAGGTCTTCATTGAACCATTCCACTTCAGCTTCTTCAGCATTACTGGTTGGGGCATAGACTTGGATAACTGTGATATTGAATGGTTTGCCTTGAAAATGAACAGAGATCATTCTGTTGTTTTTGAGATTGCATCCAAGTACTGTATTTCAGACTCTTTTGTTGACCATGATGGCTACTCCATTTCTTCTTAGGGATTCTTGCCCACAGTAGTAGATATAAGGGTGAACTGAGTTAAATTCACCCATTCCAATCCATTTTAGTTCGCTGATTCCTAGAATGTTGATGTTCACTCGCCATCTCCTATTTGACTACTTCCAATTTGCCTTGATTCATGGACCTGACATTCCAGGTTCCTATGCAATATTGCTCTTTACAGCACCGGACCTTGCTTCCATCACCAGTCACATCCACAGCTGGGTGTTGTTTATGCTTTGGCTCCATCCCTTCATTCTTTCTGGAGTTATTTCTCCATTGATCTCCTGTAGCATATGTAAAATGTTAAATTAATTAATGTAAAATTAGTTTTAGTAATATTTTATCTATCCCAGTATATTTATTGCACTGTCATTTCAACATGTAATTGATAATCAGTATAAAAGTATTAATGAGACAGTCACATTAATTTGTTTCATATTGTCTTTGAAATCCAGTGTGTCTTTTACAGTCAGCTCACCTCAAGTGCTCAGTTGCTGTGTAACTAGAGCCCCCAAGTGGGACAGGGCAACGTGGGAAAGTTTATTTGCTTATTTATTGTGAATCTTAAAGATCTCTTTGTGAGTATATTTTAGCATGACCACTCAATAAAGTGTCAAGGTATTATTTCAAAGAAATTTAATTAATGCTCATGAATCTGTGACCTTATAAAAATAGTTAAAGCATCCGTTTTTCTTATAACTAAAATATTTAAAAGGTGTAAACATATGATGTTTATATGCAAAAGTGGCCTATTTTAATACATTTTGTTTTCCTCAGCTTAAGAATACTTCCTATTTGTTATGTGTAGAAAACTTGGAAACTACCAAAATATAGATGGAAGCAAAGAGTCGCTCACAGCTGTAGTACAGATATGCTTGCAGACATTGCTCGTGTATTGAAGCTTTGCCACACTTGATACACGATTATAGCGTAGGTTTGTGCTCTCCTGTGACAATATTTTAAGACAGATTTCTTCATCATAGTATAAAGTAGCAACTGTCATCTTTAATGAATTTTAAAAAATCTGACTGATGAGTCAGAGGTTCAGGTTTTCGCTGCCCATGAAAACTCTGTAGGCAGTTTGCATCATTTTGTCATAATGATTTCTGAGACTTCTTATAGATGTCTCAATCCAAGTCACTGAAGGTTTCCACTTGCTTTAAAGGATGCAGGACTGCCTAGTAGAACTACAGACGTGTTGATCGGGAAGAGGATCTGTTTCTCCCTTTCCATCCCCCAGTGCGTTGATTTTACTTTTAAAATTCTGTTCTTACCTTCACTGTCTCGAACTTTCTGTGCAGCTTTTCATGGAGGAGCGGCAGCAGGCACTCCCAGCGGATGCTCCTAAATCCTTCCCCTCTAACATTGACAGGGATTGTAGATTCTGTTAGCTGTCCATCAAAGAGCTTAGAAAAGCACATTCCATTCCCAGTTTGCTAGTGAGGATGTTTTGTTATCAGCATTTAGAGACACCTGAGAAGACTGGTCAGCCCAGTGGCCCAGAACCACTAATCTCTCGAGCTGTATAATAAGAAATGGCTGTTAGAATACACATAATTTTCTCAGATTACATACACCTGTGGTCTGAAAGCCAAGAAAAGGGCTAGACCTGACCTGTCTCCTGCGAAATCTGTATGTAGGTCAAGAAGCAACAGTTGGAATTGGACATGGAACGATGGACTGGTTCAAAACTGGGAAAGGAGTACGTCAAGGCTATATACTGTCATCCTGCTTGTTTAACTTGTATGCAGAGTACACCATGTGAAATGCTGGGCTGGATGAATCACAAGTTGGAATCAAGCTTGCCAGGAAAAATATCCACAACCTAATATATACACATGATACCACTCTAATTGCAGAAGCTAAGAGGAACTAAGGAGCCTCTCCATGAGGGTGAAAGAGGAGAGTGAAAAAGTTGGCTTAAAGCTCAACATTGAAAAAACTAAGGTCATGGCACCTGTCCCATCACTTCATGTCAAATAGATGGGGGAAAAGTAGAAACACTAATTGATTTTATTTTGGAAGGCTCCAAGATCACTGTAGACAGTGACTGCAGCCGTGAAATTAAGACACTTGCTCCTTGGGAGGAAAGCTGTGACAAGCATAGACAGCATATTAAAAAGCAGAGACATCACTTCTCCAACAAAGGTCCGTCTAGTCAAAGCTAAGGCTTTTCCAGTAGTCGTGTATGGAGGTGAGAGCTGGACCATTAGAATGCTGAGCATGGACGAAATAGCAGTGCTGGAGAAGACTCTTGAGAGTCCCGTAGACAACAAGGAGACCCACCCAGTCCACCCTACAGGAGATCAACCCTGAACATTCACTGGAAGGACTGATGCTACAGCTGAAGCTCCGGCACTCTGGCCGCCGGATGCGAAGAGCCGACTCCTTGGAAGGGATTCCCTGAAGCTGGAAACGACTGAGAGCAGGAGGAGAAGAGGTGACGGAGGCTGAGGTGGTTGGCTGGCATCACCAACTCGATGGACACGAGTTTGAGCAAACTCCGAGAGACAGTGAAGGACAGGGAAACTTGGCTTGCTGTCATCCATGAGACGCAGAAGTCGGACACGACTTAGCAACTGAACAACAATGTCTTCAAAAACACTGCGTCAGGAATCTCAAAATATTGTATGTGTCTCTAAAACTCCCTGTAGTTCGAGGCCACAGCTTTTACAATTATATTTGCTGAATGCATGTAAATGTGCTTTCAGTTAGAATTCTGAGAAACTTGAAAGCTTAAGGTCTGAATATCTAGTTATTAGGTGCAGTTTAGGTGATGTAGATTTGGGTAAAATCTTTGTAAGTGGCTTTGTAAAAGGATGGTTTTTGTTTTGGTTGGGAGGGGCAACATTTACCTTTCGGTATTGAAGGTGGCAAGCAGGGGCAGACCAGGTGTTTTGTACAAACTTAGTGTGTGCTTTGGAGAAGGCAATGGCAACCTACTCTGGTACTCTTGCCTGGCAAATCCCATGGATGGAGGAGCCTGGTGGGCTGCAGTCCATGGGGTCGCAAAGAGTCAGACACAACTGAGCGACTTCCCTTTCACTTTTCACTTTCATGCGTTGGAGAAGGAAATGGCAACCCACTCCAGTGTTCTTGCCTGGAGAATCCCAGGGACGGGGGAGCCTGGTGGGCTGCCGTCTCTGGAGTTGCACAGAGGCTCTAGCCTCATCAGCCCGGGCAGCCCTGCCCTCGGGAAGCAGAGGAATGTGAGTGCTTCCCTGAGGATCAAGCCTTGATTTTTTCCTTGTGATAATAACCTGCTGGTCTTGGATTTTACTTGCAGCTTTCTAGTTCCTCTGGCATCAACAGAAATGCCTTTTATAGAAACAACATATTATTCACTCTTTTAAGGAAAATAAGTATTCATTTCAGGCCGCATTATCCTCAGTAGAGAGGATTTTTTTTTAAATTGGAAATGAACCTTGACTCTCTCTTGTTCTAATTGGCCTATTTGCATTCATTCCCCATGATAGACAAACCTGCTTGTAGATTTCCTGTGCCGTTTGGGCAACTTGGGGGAATGCATCAGAGACACTGCTGCAAGACCTCGCGCCTGACAGACACTCAGAAAGGTCCCTTGATTCAGGAAAAGGAAGACTGGATGCACCTTGGGAAGCAGAGGTGGGGTTCTACCATTTATCACAGAAGAAGGAAGGCAGACGACTGTGGGCAGAGTGTTGCCCTAGAGATCCTGAGAAAGAGGCACACGGACGTTGATGGATGAGAGACACGTTGTCCTCGGAGGACATGCCACCTTGTAACTGCGGCGTTGTGTTGGACGCCAAAGGTCAGGACATGGATGTCGAGACAGGAGGGGAAGGGCAGGGGCCATAGCGTCCGCGTGGATTTCGTGGATGGAACTGTCCCTTTTGGACGGGAGCCCTGACCCCGGTGCCTCTGGCTGCAGAGCCTCTGGTGACAGGTCCCAGCACTGCTGTCCTGGGCTGGCCACAGGTGCCTCTGCAAAGGCTACGCGGGTGAACGTGTGGCCATGTCCACACGAGAACGGGTGTGTGTGTGGGCAGGCATGTTCCTGCAGGCGTGCTGTCACATGTAGCTTAGTGTTTAAGGCTGCAAGCTGCCTCTGCTCCGCCCGGGGACCACGGGAGGCTGTCTCATCCGGGGATTCCCAGTGGAAACTCCTGATGGAAGGAGGAGCTGCCCCCTAAGCGAGTGGATTCCCCAGGCGATGAACGGCGGAGGAGTGATCGGAAGTGGGTTCCGACGCGTTTGCTTTGAGGGTCATGGCTACCTGAGACCCATAGCCCTGAACGCATCCGTGTTTGATACCTTCGGACCATGTAAGGCCAGCTTCCCTCATGCAGTTAGGAGGGTCTGTTGAAGCCTGATCGTCCTTGGGGACACAGGATGATCCACCTTTCTCTTGGGTTCATCTCGATTTTCCATGTTTTGTTTGGAGTTTTCATGGATTCCAGGCTCACGTGGCCATGGTCTTCTCTTTGCATCGGGCACAGTAAACATGCAGCCATCTCACCAAGTGTCTCTTCTCCCAGGAACCCTTCACTTCGCTCTTGGCCCTGATGCTCAGGCCTTCTCTGGCCTTTCCTGGGCCTGCTGTAGGCTGTGAGCAGTCTGGGCGAGGCGACAGGCTCCCTGGCACTCCCTGGCACTCCCTGGCACTCCCTGGCAGGAGTGATGGTTACGGGTGAACGCCCTGCACCAAGCATCCTATGCTCCTGCCCCCTGCCTCCTTCCTCCCCAACCCCCCAACTCCCTCTGCCCCGTCACAGGGCTGGTCAGAGGGTCTCATGGACCCTCGCTGGATGAGGCTTTCATAGATCACGTCCACTGCTCACGCCACTGATCAGAACCCCAGCACTCCCAGGAGACAGCCTCTGGACCAGGGCTCCATCTATACCCCCAGTGAAGACGTACAGTGTTTGAAGACAGGAGACCCCAAGACAGGAGCTGTCACAGACATGTCCTCTTCATCTGTAGCTGCTGCTGAAATGTGCTGCGCGAAACCACGGTTCCGCAAATAGGGGGCCAGCACCTGTGTAGATGCCTTAAAATCGTAAGGAAGTTGATAGGCTTTTATTTGAGCGTGGACTGTGTACAGACACCTTACAAGGCCCTTGCCGTGGTAGCACCTGAGCTCCCCGAACCTTCATGACCTCTGTGACTCAGGAACAGCATCTTCACGGCCTTGGGGGACCCTTGTTTCCCGGGGAGGCGGGGCTGGTTTCCAGGGAGGCAGTGTTGAACCAGACCACGTGGGCTGCCGGACTCCCTGGACCAGTCTGCGTGTGAGAGAAGGACTGCTCCCTACTGCTCCTGCATCAGCAAGGATGTCAGCCCCCCAACCCCGACGGACACTTTGATTCTGCAAACTCACGTTTCCATCTCACCAGGGCATCAGTTCTGCAAGGACAGGCACGAGCGCCCCCTGTTTGGTGAACCGTAGTTCCGTGCAGCGCATTTCAGCAGCAGCTACAGATGACAAGGACATGTCTATGACAGTCCCTGTCTCGGAGGCTCCTGTCCTCAAACACCGTACGTCTTACTGCAGGGATGAATGGATCCCTGGTCCAGAGGCTGTCTGCTGGGAGTGCTGGGTTCTGAGCAGTGGTGCGATCAGTGTGGACGTGACCTGTGAAAGCTCTGTCCAGCGAGGGTCCATGAGACCCTCCGACCAGCCCTACGACGGCCTCACACCATCCCCTGGGGACTCAGGACAGCACCCACTGCTGGCCAGGGCTGAAGGGAAAGGTGGTTTGGTGTCTCCCTTACGAGGCAATCAGTCATCTTAATTTCATAATGAAGAGACACACGGGCAAGCAGGAAACCCCCTGAAAACTGTCAGCTTGTTGATGGCGTCGCTGTCTCAATGTGTCTCTGTAGAGAGAGACGAGGCTGGGCATCATTCCTGGGCTTCACAGCTGCCGTGGGAGGTGGCGAGACCCGTGAATGGTGCTGGTAAGTCCTGTGTGCTGAACACAGGGAAGCAGCTGGACAGCAGCTGCTGGGGAACGGGCAGGTCATGTCGGTAAGCGTCTCTCTGAAGCCCTCCCCACGCCTTTTGTTGCTGTGCAGACACACAGGCCGTGTCCTTTTCAAGGTCACCAAAGCCTCTGGCTGCCTGGGGGGAACGGAATCCACATGCTGAGACTTTCACAGGGAAATGCCTTTGTTTCCAGGCAAAAGGTTGTGTTTTTGCCACTGCCATTGCATTCCATAGAAAATGACAGTCTTTTCAGGGATAGCTGCGTGCACCCTGGGACGCTCCGTGGGGCAGATGTGGCGCGCTCCCCCTCAGGTGACCCCTCTAGGAGTGAACCCCGAGGCTGGAGAATCTGCTTGGACCCACTGAGATCACTCAGCCGCTTCTGGAGTGAATCCGTCTGGAGACGGATGCTGCCTGGGAGCCACAAGGCTGATGGGCATTGTCCCGCGCCTGGTGTACCCACCACACCTGGATATGTCCTGAGAACACTGTCCCGCCCTCAAGGAGGCTGTTAACGTGCGAGGTCTCGAGTGTCTCCATGGAAAGGGAGGCTGGTGGGAGTCGCTGCTCTGCTGAGCCTGCCCTGGGGTCCAGCTCAGCCAGGGGCGTGGACTCGTCACAGTCCCTCCCCACGCCCCCCCACCTCCTGCAACCGCACACCCCACACCTTCCCCCGAGGGGGCTGGGAATCAGGGGGAGGCTGGGCTCTCGGCCCCTTAGGTGTTACTGTCCCCCTAGGTCCATTGTTTGCTAATGAAGACGGTTGTTGCCCCTTCTCCCCTTTTCTTCAATGACTGTTCATTATATCAGGATGTTTAGATCACCCAATATTAGCAGCAGTTTGTTCTTTGGGGCCTTGTAATTAATTTCTGACTTTAATAGTGAGTATTCAAACTTGCACACCAAGTTACATGAAATCACAAAAAGAGCAATAAACTAGATGTCTGCCCTGAGCAGAAAGGCAGTGAGCCTGCCCTCTCAGCGTGAACTGACCCGTGCGTGCCGCCTGTGCCATCTGTGGTGGGGGCGGGGGCTGGCCACCCTTGCCCCCATCCTGGGCTGTGATGTGGCTCCAAGGGTGGCCCTACGCAGCTGCGTGGGCCTGGGCCTGGGGCGGGCAGGTCCTGGGTCACCAGCCAGCTGGGCCCAGGGCACCGCGGGAGCGCGTCTGCAGTGTCCCCAACAGAGACACGTGTCAAAGCCACACCCGCTCCTCTCCGTGTGGGAGGGGAAGGGGCGGACTACTCCTGCCTGGGGCTCAGTGCCCACATCAGCGCGGGGAGTGCCTTTCATCCCCCAGTCGGGGAAGAGGAGCTGGAGGGGCCCTCAGTCACCCTGGGGCGGGGGGTCTCTGACACCGCCGCGGCATCTTAAGGGTCTGTACCTGCAGCCTGCGTGTATCAGGGCCAACAGGGCATCCCAGCGCTGCGATGCAAGTGGAAACGTGCTCGGATGTGTAGAGAAAGGTGGAGTAAGACAGGTCAGGCGGCAGAGCCTCCTTGGGAAGGCTGGCTCCTGAAGGTTTAAGTGAGACAAGCGGACGGCAGTCCTCCCTTTGCGGAGCAGGTGTGCACCAGACATGCCCGCCAAGACTGGGTTACGTGGTAGACGGAGAGGACTTGATGGGAAAGTCATCTTCCGAGTGTCTGAAATGAGGGGAGGCAGAGACGCAGACTCGGATGGACCCTAACCCAGCCGAGACCCTCTGCCCCGGGGAAAAATGTTCTTTTACACTTTGGGTTCGTGTAGCCGAATAACAAAGCTGAGATCGGAATCTGTGCGGCGCCAGGCTTCCCAGNAAGGTGGAGTAAGACAGGTCAGGCGGCAGAGCCTCCTTGGGAAGGCTGGCTCCTGAAGGTTTAAGTGAGACAAGCGGACGGCAGTCCTCCCTTTGCAGAGCAGGTGTGCACCAGACATGCCCGCCAAGACTGGGTTACGTGGTAGACGGAGAGGACTTGATGGGAAAGTCATCTTCCGAGTGTTTGAAATGAGGGGAGGCAAAGACGCAAACAGCCGAGGTGGGCTTAGCAGAAGGGAACACGCACACTTGGGAGCCAAGCTTGTGTTTTAGAATTAAGTCGGATGGACCCTAACCCAGCCGAGACCCTCTGCCCAGGGGAAAAATGTTCTTTTACACTTTGGGTTCGTGTAGCCGAATAACAAAGCTGAGATCAGAATCTGTGCGGCGCCAGGCTTCCCAGGTGGTGTTGGTGGTGAAGAACCTGCCTGCCGATACAGAAGACAGAGGGGGCACGGGTTCAGTCCCTGGGCTGGGAAGACCCCCTGGGGAAGGAAACAGCGGTCTACTCCGGTGTTTTTGCCTGAGAAATCCCACGGTCAGAGGAGCCCGGCGGGCTACGGTAAACGAGGCTGCAAAGCGTCGGGCACAATGAAGTGTCTTAGCACACGCACACGCGCGGCATTAGCTTTAGTCGGTGGCCACAGGATGGAGAAGCAGGGACCTGGTTCATAGATGGACTTCTCGTCCACATGGTGAGGGGTTTGATTTTAAGAGTAAACGCCAGTGGGGAGTGGAGCGTGAGGCTCACGAGTTCCCCTGGGAAAGGCAGGGGCTCCAAGGGAGGTTGGGGGGGGGCCTTCCCTGCTCATCTGGTTTTGCTTCTGTGATTGCCGGTCCAGGCCACTGGCGCCTGACCTTGAGCTGTTAATGTAGTGACGTCTGCAGAGAATGAGCTCAGGTTCATTCCCATCTGGGTTCCGTCTGGTGTTTGCTTTTCCCTCTGAAAGAGAAGCTTCCTCTCTTGGTCTCCAGACCTGGACTTAGAGGCTCACCGTAGTTGCCGTTGGCTTCCCTGGTGGCTCAGACGGTAAAGCGTCTTGCTTACAGTGCGGGAGACCTGGGTTCCATTCCTGGGTCGGGAAGATACTCTGGAGAAGGGAATGGCAGCCCACTCCAGTATTCTTGCCCAGAAAATCCCTTGGACAGAGGAGCCTGGTGGGCTGCAGTCCTCGGGGTCGCAGAGTCAGACACGACTGAGCGACTTCACTTCCGCTTTCTTAGTTCCTATTCGGGGGCGGGGGCAAGGTTCTGATGAAGAATCCAGAACAACACAGGTGTGCCCTCCACGAGCAGACACCACCCTGCTCCCTGGGTCCAGAGGCTGGACTCTGCACTGAGTGTCCTTTTAGGAACGGAATGACCCTTTAGAATATGGAGACCTGCGTCCTTCCAGACATGCTGGTTCCCAGGCCTACCTTTCCAGGGCCTCTGGGCGTAGGATCCCGAGGCTGGTGCATTGGAGCCCAGCAGGGCAGCAAGGGGACGAGACCCCTGGACGGTCACTCCTGTACGACACGCCAAGACAACACGCTGTTGCTCTTGACACCAGACGGTAGGAAATGGGGGATTTGAAAGGAGAGTGTTCCTTCTCCTGGGGCGTTCCCCACTGCAGAGTGTCATTTGGGTTCTGGGAGCCCTCTGACCACTGACTGTTGCTTGGGGGCAAATCCTGACATTATTTTCTTCTTTCCAGGAAAGATGGAGCAGAGAGCTTTCTGAGAACCTCCCCACCTTGTGCGCCCTCCCATCGTGGTTGGGCTGGGCCTGAGCACTGCGTCTCTGGGACGCCTGGGGAGGCACACACACACATCAGCAGTTGCGTCTAAAGTGGGCACGGAAGGGGATGCTTGGGTCAAGGGCAGGGTCCCCGCTCCGCGGCAGGAGGCGGTATGCATGGGACCCTGTTCCTTGTGGGTCTGCATGTAACCGGGGGCTGCGGGGAGCTGGGAAGAGCTGCCTCGGGAAGGGGTGGTGCTCATTCCACGGTGGTGGGCGGCCGGCAGTCCTAGCAAGGGGAGCGGAGTCCCCTCTGCACTCAGGTTACTAGGACGCCTGGGCCTGAGGAGGGAGCAGGGTGATGTCAGTGGCTGGGCTGCAGGGTCACCCACTCACCACCCCTGTGGGATTCTGACAGACTCTGTCATCACAGGGGTGCTGCCCGGGTGCCGGGGGGCAGAAAAGACAAACGTGGTGGGCATCCTGGGCAGCTCATATGCAGCCAGAGGTGGTCCAGAGACAGACACTTTGGGGGCAGCATGAGAGCGTCCTGGGAGCTTGGTGATGAACCAGCCCAGCTCCTGGGTTTGCTTCCTCAGCATGTGGAAAACTTGACCAAAACCAGCAACTGGACATCTCCTTCAGAAAACCGCCAGAACGACAAACACCAAGAACGGCAAACAGAATCAAACACACGGGCGGGAGCTGGGCGCTGGCTTGCCCTGTAGGCACCAAGACCCAGCGCTGCTCTTTCTAGAAGCAGCCGGGTCATTGCTGACGGATTTCCTTATTCCTCGCAGCTGGAGGTCAGGGCACAGGGACACACACCCCCAGGGCAGGAAGGAAGAGCCTGAGTTCTGACCCTGTCCCCTCGTCCTTCCCTCTGCTCGCGTATCAAAGCCACAGGCGTCACCGAAGACCCCAGACCCGCCTTCCCTGTGTGAACACAGGTGAAGCCCAGGGCGTGGACACATGCTTGAAGTCTCCTCTTGACCACGCACTTGTATTTGCAGAAATAATGACCAGTTGGCAGATACCTCACCTGGAGGATTCCCCGGCAGCTTAATCATATGCTAAACAAAGAGAGAAATGGATCACTGTCTGTTCTTTGGGGATGTGGATGAGCAGAGAGCACAGCATCTCCTGTGTGTCAGGCGAGCGTCCTCTTCATCAGGAGACCGCCTCGTCCTGCTGTTTCTGCCGCACTCTCTGCAGCCCGAGATGAGGGTCGTCCTCGCCACAGTGTCTCAGCATCTGATGCTCCAGGCGAGGCCTTCACCCTGCTCTTCTGGGCGGATACAGGAGTGAGATCTCTAGCAGCTTATGCACCCCGCAGCCCGCTGGTGGTCAAAACTCCGAGGACCCTCCAGTGCCAGGGCAGGCCCTCCACAGCAGGGACACGGCGGGGGTCTTCTCCAGCACTGCCACTCCCCTGTCCCCTGCTGAATGCGGCCATTGAAGGAGACCCTGGGGCTGAGAGTCCAGGGCAGGCCTGAAAGGAAGACGAAACCCAGGAGACCAAAACGGACTGGGCCACCCAGCCCGCGTGGACACCCTGGAGCACATGGCGCCTGACGGGCAGCTCAGCCTGGATGGTTCCAGAGCCCCTGCCTGTCTCACCACCCCAGGGCCACCGGCCTTTCTCTTCCTTTTTTTTTTTTTTT
>SJYB01004958.1:263274-275804 GCA_006408585.1 Antidorcas marsupialis
CCTTCCCCCGAGGGGGCTGGGAATCAGGGGGAGGCTGGGCTCTCGGCCCCTTAGGTGTTACTGTCCCCCTCGGTCCATTGTTTGCTAATGAAGACGGTTGTTGCCCCTTCTCCCCTTTTCTTCAATGACTGTTCATTATATCAGGATGTTTAGATCACCCAATATTAGCAGCAGTTTGTTCTTTGGGGCCTTGTAATTAATTTCTGACTTTAATAGTGAGTATTCAAACTTGCACACCAAGTTACATGAAATCACAAAAAGAGCAATAAACTAGATGTCTGCCCTGAGCAGAAAGGCAGTGAGCCTGCCCTCTCAGCGTGAACTGACCCGTGCGTGCCGCCTGTGCCATCTGTGGTGGGGGCGGGGGCTGGCCACCCTTGCCCCCATCCTGGGCTGTGATGTGGCTCCAAGGGTGGCCCTACGCAGCTGCGTGGGCCTGGGCCTGGGGCGGGCAGGTCCTGGGTCACCAGCCAGCTGGGCCCAGGGCACCGCGGGAGCGCGTCTGCAGTGTCCCCAACAGAGACACGTGTCAAAGCCACACCCGCTCCTCTCCGTGTGGGAGGGGAAGGGGCGGACTACTCCTGCCTGGGGCTCAGTGCCCACATCAGCGCGGGGAGTGCCTTTCATCCCCCAGTCGGGGAAGAGGAGCTGGAGGGGCCCTCAGTCACCCTGGGGCGGGGGGTCTCTGACACCGCCGCGGCATCTTAAGGGTCTGTACCTGCAGCCTGCGTGTATCAGGGCCAACAGGGCATCCCAGCGCTGCGATGCAAGTGGAAACGTGCTCGGATGTGTAGAGAAAGGTGGAGTAAGACAGGTCAGGCGGCAGAGCCTCCTTGGGAAGGCTGGCTCCTGAAGGTTTAAGTGAGACAAGCGGACGGCAGTCCTCCCTTTGCAGAGCAGGTGTGCACCAGACATGCCCGCCAAGACTGGGTTACGTGGTAGACGGAGAGGACTTGATGGGAAAGTCATCTTCCGAGTGTTTGAAATGAGGGGAGGCAAAGACGCAAACAGCCGAGGTGGGCTTAGCAGAAGGGAACACGCACACTTGGGAGCCAAGCTTGTGTTTTAGAATTAAGTCGGATGGACCCTAACCCAGCCGAGACCCTCTGCCCCGGGGAAAAATGTTCTTTTACACTTTGGGTTCGTGTAGCCGAATAACAAAGCTGAGATCAGAATCTGTGCGGCGCCAGGCTTCCCAGGTGGTGTTGGTGGTGAAGAACCTGCCTGCCGATACAGAAGACAGAGGGGGCACGGGTTCAGTCCCTGGGCTGGGAAGACCCCCTGGGGAAGGAAACAGCGGTCTACTCCGGTGTTTTTGCCTGAGAAATCCCACGGTCAGAGGAGCCCGGCGGGCTACGGTAAACGAGGCTGCAAAGCGTCGGGCACAATGAAGTGTCTTAGCACACGCACACGCGCGGCATTAGCTTTAGTCGGTGGCCACAGGATGGAGAAGCAGGGACCTGGTTCATAGATGGACTTCTCGTCCACATGGTGAGGGGTTTGATTTTAAGAGTAAACGCCAGTGGGGAGTGGAGCGTGAGGCTCACGAGTTCCCCTGGGAAAGGCAGGGGCTCCAAGGGAGGTTGGTGGGGGGCCTTCCCTGCTCATCTGGTTTTGCTTCTGTGATTGCCGGTCCAGGCCACTGGCGCCTGACCTTGAGCTGTTAATGTAGTGACGTCTGCAGAGAATGAGCTCAGGTTCATTCCCATCTGGGTTCCGTCTGGTGTTTGCTTTTCTCTCTGAAAGAGAAGCTTCCTCTCTTGGTCTCCAGACCTGGACTTAGAGGCTCACCGTAGTTGCCGTTGGCTTCCCTGGTGGCTCAGACGGTAAAGCGTCTTGCTTACAGTGTGGGAGACCTGGGTTCCATTCCTGGGTCGGGAAGATACTCTGGAGAAGGGAATGGCAGCCCACTCCAGTATTCTTGCCCAGAAAATCCCTTGGACAGAGGAGCCTGGTGGGCTGCAGTCCTCGGGGTCGCAGAGTCAGACACGACTGAGCGACTTCACTTCCGCTTTCTTAGTTCCTATTCGGGGGCGGGGGCAAGGTTCTGATGAAGAATCCAGAACAACACAGGTGTGCCCTCCACGAGCAGACACCACCCTGCTCCCTGGGTCCAGAGGCTGGACTCTGCACTGAGTGTCCTTTTAGGAACGGAATGACCCTTTAGAATATGGAGACCTGCGTCCTTCCAGACATGCTGGTTCCCAGGCCTACCTTTCCAGGGCCTCTGGGCGTAGGATCCCGAGGCTGGTGCATTGGAGCCCAGCAGGGCAGCAAGGGGACGAGACCCCTGGACGGTCACTCCTGTACGACACGCCAAGACAACACGCTGTTGCTCTTGACACCAGACGGTAGGAAATGGGGGATTTGAAAGGAGAGTGTTCCTTCTCCTGGGGCGTTCCCCACTGCAGAGTGTCATTTGGGTTCTGGGAGCCCTCTGACCACTGACTGTTGCTTGGGGGCAAATCCTGACATTATTTTCTTCTTTCCAGGAAAGATGGAGCAGAGAGCTTTCTGAGAACCTCCCCACCTTGTGCGCCCTCCCATCGTGGTTGGGCTGGGCCTGAGCACTGCGTCTCTGGGACGCCTGGGGAGGCACACACACACATCAGCAGTTGCGTCTAAAGTGGGCACGGAAGGGGATGCTTGGGTCAAGGGCAGGGTCCCCGCTCCGCGGCAGGAGGCGGTATGCATGGGACCCTGTTCCTTGTGGGTCTGCATGTAACCGGGGGCTGCGGGGAGCTGGGAAGAGCTGCCTCGGGAAGGGGTGGTGCTCATTCCATGGTGATGGGCGGCCGGCAGTCCTAGCAAGGGGAGCGGAGTCCCCTCTGCACTCAGGTTACTAGGACGCCTGGGCCTGAGGAGGGAGCAGGGTGATGTCAGTGGCTGGGCTGCAGGGTCACCCACTCACCACCCCTGTGGGATTCTGACAGACTCTGTCATCACAGGGGTGCTGCCCGGGTGCCGGGGGGCAGAAAAGACAAACGTGGTGGGCATCCTGGGCAGCTCATATGCAGCCAGAGGTGGTCCAGAGACAGACACTTTGGGGGCAGCATGAGAGCGTCCTGGGAGCTTGGTGATGAACCAGCCCAGCTCCTGGGTTTGCTTCCTCAGCATGTGGAAAACTTGACCAAAACCAGCAACTGGACATCTCCTTCAGAAAACCGCCAGAACGACAAACACCAAGAACGGCAAACAGAATCAAACACACGGGCGGGAGCTGGGCGCTGGCTTGCCCTGTAGGCACCAAGACCCAGCGCTGCTCTTTCTAGAAGCAGCCGGGTCATTGCTGACGGATTTCCTTATTCCTCGCAGCTGGAGGTCAGGGCACAGGGACACACACCCCCAGGGCAGGAAGGAAGAGCCTGAGTTCTGACCCTGTCCCCTCGTCCTTCCCTCTGCTTGCGTATCAAAGCCACAGGCGTCACCGAAGACCCCAGACCCGCCTTCCCTGTGTGAACACAGGTGAAGCCCAGGGCGTGGACACATGCTTGAAGTCTCCTCTTGACCACGCACTTGTATTTGCAGAAATAATGACCAGTTGGCAGATACCTCACCTGGAGGATTCCACGGCAGCTTAATCATATGCTAAACAAAGAGAGAAATGGATCACTGTCTGTTCTTTGGGGATGTGGATGAGCAGAGAGCACAGCATCTCCTGTGTGTCAGGCGAGCGTCCTCTTCATCAGGAGACCGCCTCGTCCTGCTGTTTCTGCCGCACTCTCTGCAGCCCGAGATGAGGGTCGTCCTCGCCACAGTGTCTCAGCATCTGATGCTCCAGGCGAGGCCTTCACCCTGCTCTTCTGGGCGGATACAGGAGTGAGATCTCTAGCAGCTTATGCACCCCGCAGCCCGCTGGTGGTCAAAACTCCGAGGACCCTCCAGTGCCAGGGCAGGCCCTCCACAGCAGGGACACGGCGGGGGTCTTCTCCAGCACTGCCACTCCCCTGTCCCCTGCTGAATGCGGCCATTGAAGGAGACCCTGGGGCTGAGAGTCCAGGGCAGGCCTGAAAGGAAGACGAAACCCAGGAGACCTAAACGGACTAGGCCACCCAGCCCGCGTGGACACCCTGGAGCACATGGCGCCTGACGGGCAGCTCAGCCTGGATGGTTCCAGAGCCCCTGCCTGTCTCACCACCCCAGGGCCACCGGCCTTTCTCTTCCTTTTTTTTTTTTTTTCTGTTGAATCCTGGGAAAAGCAGACTCTAGCTGCCGGCTAGGCTCTGGATTTGGAGGCCAGTGAGGGGAGAGGCCAGTGGTCCACACAGAGCCCAGGCTCCGTGTCCTGCGAGGATACCCTAGGTGTGTCAGTGGCCTGAGGCCCCCTTGTGGCTCGCAGTGTGGGCTCTGACAGCTCAAAGGAGACCCCTGTCCCGACGCTGCAGCCCACCCAGGGGGAGGGAGGGGTGTGTTAAGCCAGAGGGGCCCCGGCGCCCGCCCAGCCTGGGGCAGACACGCCTGGCCCGGGGGTCAGTGTGGACTTTGTCTGGGGACCCTGTGAGTTCCCCGAATCTCAGTGAGTCCCACGCTCTGGCTGCAAACAAGGACCGTGGAGGTTCTCCTGCACGTGCCCCCCCTGGGGTCACTCAGTAGAGCGCAAGCAGTAGAGTGCTCCTTTGCACGTTTGGCTGTCGGAGGGGGAACTAAGGGGTGGCGGCCATGATGGAAGCTGCAGAATGAGCCCGTGAGCCTGACTGGTGGAGGCTGCCGGCCGCCTCCAAGGGAAGCACACAGTTAATTACTGTTTTGCTTAAAACATTGATTTTTATAAGTAATCCTTATGGGAGAGCATTTCTGGCTTATCTCTTAGCTGGCTTAGCAGTTTCTTTTTTTCTTATTTTTTTGGCTGGACCTCTTATCTCAGTTTATTTACTCAACTAAGGGATTCTCTGCAGTCCTTTGGGGAACGCGAGTTATGATGATGACTTATCGGTCGACGCAATTTATTGACTGCCTGCTCGTCTTCCAAGGCTCGGCTCAGAGGCCTCTCCCGGGCAGCAGCTGGCTTCCCGGGGCCCGTCCTCCCCGCACGCCTCCTGGCTGGGGTCCACGGGCAGCGAGTCCCTGTGGGCGATTATCTTTTGCATCAATGCCTCCTTCGGCCTCATGTTTCCTGCCCCAGGCTGCGTGCAGTCTGACAGGTGGAGACGCTCCATAAACACCTGGCCTCTGGGGGACGAGGGATGGAGAGGGGAGGGATGCTGCCCGTGGCTCCCGCCCGCGCTGGACTCCAGACGGGGGATCGCTGGGGCTCCTGAGCCGCTCCCCTCCCAGTGCCTGCTGCCTCTTCCTGCTGCCCGCCGGGGTTGCGCTCACCTGTGCTCCGTGTCTTGGAGTCGGGAACCAGCTCCTCCTCCCACACCCAGTACCTGGCTCTAGCAAGACACACGATGCGCCTGGGCAAGGCTGGAGCTGGTGGGAGCCTGGCAGTGGCAAGATCCCTCCTTTCTGTCTCATCTCGTCCACCAATTACGACAGTAATTTTGGCAACACTGATAATTAACTTTCTATTTCCACTGATATTATGCAGGCGATTTTGTGCTCTAACTAGTGAGAAGTGCATTTTTAAATGTACCCAAATGGATGCAAAGCAGGTTAAAAGCTATATTTCTGAGTTTTTTTTTTTTTTTAAGAGGCAGATAAGGTTTACTTTTTTTTTCCCTTTGGTTGAATCATGATTTTTGACAGCAAAATCATGCGACGATAAAACTGTTCCCACAGACACATCTGTAAAATGCTCTTGCCTTGGCAACTGTTTAACTCACTGTTAGTTACTTTCTCATCCTTTGCTTCAAGACCATCTTCATTTTGAACCAAAGACCCAGTTATTCAACAAATTCGAGAGTAGCCTGCCACCAAGGTCAGCGACCGTGGCTTCGAGAACCGCAGTTCTTTGAAGCCCTGTGTCCCAGCGGCGGACCTGACTCTGAACAGGGCCAGGGAGTTGAATTCCAGTGGCAGCGCTGGTGGTGGAATGATAGACAGGAGTCCCGAAGGGGGAAGCTGAATTTGCAAAGACGTTTTTGTGTGAAGCCTCACCGTGTGCGGGCTTTCTCAGAATTACCTTATTAAACTGACCCTGCATACCCTAAACATCCATGCTGGATTAGGCACTCAAGGCAGAAAGTAACTTTTTCTTTACACAGTTACATAAGGCATGCATATTCATCCTGTGTGCTCAGTCGCTCAGACGTGTCTGACTCTGTGTGACCCTTTGGACTGTAGCCCGCTAGGCTCCTCTGTCCGTAGGTTTTTGTTTTTTTTCAGGCAAGAATACTGTAGTCAGTTGCCATTCCCTTCTCCAGGGGATCTCCTCGACCCGGGGACTGAACTGGCGTCTCCTGCGTCTGCAGCATTGCCGGTGGAATCTTCACCCACAGAGCCACTGACCAGGCAACCCCCGCCGTGACGGTGGCTGGTTAAGTGAGTCAGCAAGTTTGTGCGGTGGGGCCGCTGCTGGGAGCACCAGGCTCTGGTTAGTAACTGGGCTTGGAAGGGCCATTTAACGACGGGGGACGTGTTTGTTCTAATGCCTCGTCGAAGAGCCGTGCGGGCAGTGGACTGGCAGTCCAGACCTTGCCTCTGGAAGCTTCTGGCTGGCTGCATGGCAGAAGGTCCCCAGTGTTCAGCTGGGGCGCTGTGTGGATGTTTTTAGACACTTATTTTCTCCATTTTGTACCTTTTTATAATGAGTTTTTATTAAGTAAGACAGTCTATGTTGAATAGCGGGTTTATCCCTGACTTTAACTCTGTGAGTGACAGTGAGACGCCACTGTACCCCTGCTAGAATGTCCGAAGCCCAGAGCACCGACGCCAAGCGCAGACGGGGGCGGGGCAACATGAGCTCCTCTTCATGGCTGGTGGGGATGCGAACGGTGCAGCCGCTTTGCGAGACAGGCTGGCAGTTTCTTATAAAGCAGAAGGTAGGCTTACTGTGTGACCCAGCAGTCACATTCCTTGGTATTTACCCAAGTGAGTTGAGAACTCATGTCCAAACACACACATGCACACAAATGTTTGCAGCGATTTTATTCATAATTTTAAATACTTGAAAACAATGCAGAAAGCATTCAGTAGGTGAATGGGTGACCTGTGGTACATCCATACAATGGAATATTACTCAGTAATAGAAAGGAATGAGCTATCTAGTCCTGAAAGGACACAGGGGACTCTCAGTACAGACAGACACACTTGGGAGATATAGCAGGTTTGGTTCCAGACCGCTGTAATAAAAGACGCACGGTAATAAAGCCGTGTTTTGGCTTCCAAATGCGTATAAACACTATCTTTGCATTACCCTACAGCTCATTAAGTGTGCAATAGCATTATGTGTAAAACAGCGTACATTCCTTAATTTAGAAATCCCTTATTGCTGATAACTGCTAACCATCATCTGAACCTTCAGTGGGTTGTAGTCTTTTTGCTGGAGGAACCTGCGTGATGTTGACAGCTGTTGACTGATCAGGGTGATGTTGCTAAAGCTTAGGGTGGCTGCAGCAATTTCTTAAAATAATGCAGCAATGGATTTGCCGCATAAGTTTATTTCTTCTCAAGGATGATTTCTCTTTTGCCCGCAGTGTCATCTGATAGCATTTCACTCGCAGTAGGTCTTCTTTCAAGCCTTGAGTCCGTGCTCTCGGCCTCCTCACTGCTTTCTCAGCTGCGTTTGTGTAAAATAGGCAACACATTTCGCTCTCATTTCAACAGTTTCTACAGCACCGTGACCAGGTGTAGAGTCCGTCTCAAGGAGCTGCTTCCTTTGCTCATCCTGAAGAGGCAGCTCCTTGCTCATCCATTAACATTTTGGCGTGAACTCGCAGCAGCTCACTCCCCCCAGGCGCCACGCCTCACTCCAGTGCTCCTGCTGTTCCCACGGCATCTGCAGTTACCTTCCCCACTGCCCTCAAAGTCACCCATGCAGCTTGGAACCAACTCCAGCTGAACTCCTGTGAAGGCTAATGTTTTGATCTCTTCCCAGGAATCTGAGATGCTCTTAATGACATTTTGAATGGTGAGTCCTTTGCAGAAGGCTTTCAGTTGACTTTTCCCAGACCCACCAGAGAAATCATCGTCTCTGGCAGCTATGACTTAGGAGGGGCTTTCCAGCTGGATCCGTGGTAAAGAATTTACCTCTCGATGCAGAAGATGGGTTTAATCCGGGGGTCAGCAAGATCCTCTGAAGATGAAATGGCAACCCACTAGAGTATTCCTGCCTGGGGGATCCAGTGGGTAGAGGAGCCTGGTGGCTACAGGCCATGGAGTTGCAAAGACTCAGACACAGCCGAGCATACAGCAGCAGCTTTATGAAGTGTGATTCTTACATAGTGAGTCTTAGCAGCCAAAGCGACTCCTGTGTCCGTGGGCTGCGGGGTGAATGCTGCATTAGCAGACATGCCAACATTAATGGCCCATCTGTCTCCATCAAAATTCCTGGGTGACCAGGTGCATTGTCAGTGAGCAGTAATATTTTGAAATAAATCCATTTCTTTTTTTTTCCCCGAGAAGCAGGCCTCAGCAGTGGGTTTCACATGTTTAGTAAGCCTGTTGCAAAGAGATGCGCTTTTGTTCGCAGAGCACAGGAGGGCAGATTTAGCATAATGCTTAAGGGCCCTGGGAGTTTGGGAATGGCGACTGTATTGGCTTCAACTTAAACTTAGGGGCTAGCTGCAATAGCCCCTGACAAGAGAGTCAGCCGCCCTTTGAAGCTCTGAAGCATTGACTTCTCCTCTCCAGCTAAGAAAGTCCTAGATGCCATCTTCTTCCAATAGAAGGCTGTTTGGTCTACACTGAAAATACATTAGTTAGTATTGTCATCTTCATGAGTTACCTCAGCTAGATCTTCTGAATAACTTGCTGCAGCTTCTCCAGCCACACTTTTAATTGCCTTCAAGAACGTTTCCTTTGCCGTCACACCTTTGCCTTGCACCAGGCCGTCTCAGCTTCCCATACGTCTTCCTCATTGTGTTCAGCCATTTCTGGCTCGCGGAGGTGAACAGGCAGAGCACACAGGGTTTTAGTTCTGCATTTGACGAAACTTGCAGAATGAACAACACGAGCGGTGGATGGTAACATAAATGGTAGACTTGGGCTTGTAATGTGCCAGGGTTGGTTCATGAACATAGCACCCAATCCAAGTGGGTGATGGAGGGAAGTATGTGGGGATTCTCTGTACTTGCTGCTCAAGTTGTCTGTAACTCTAAACCTGCTCTATAAAAATTTAAATTTAAAAAGGCTGTGAATGCCATCATAGCGCATTTGGGAAATACGGAAAGACAGAAATGAAGAGAAACGCAGGAACCTGGCACCAAGCGTGCCCTTTGGTATTTGAAGTGTGAGACGTGCAGCTCTGTCCCCGAGACCCAGGGCACGCTTGGCACCTGTTCAGCCAAGTGATGACTGGTTGGCCCAGCGGCTGCATAGAAATGGAGGTGGCCGTGTAAGAGGCCTTGTTTACTGAACTTCGTACCGTGAGCGGCAGCAGAGTGCCTTCTCTCTAAGGCAGGCTTGTCCCCTGGAGACTGAGACCCTGTCGCACACAGCTCTGTGCACAGCTGACATCTGGACGGGTTGAGAGCTCATCACACTTATTTCAGGGACAGTGGCCAGGTCACGGGCTCCTGAGAAGGGGGGTCTCTACACCGTTGTTTCCTTGGTGCTCAAATGCCCCATACTGAAATGGTGTTGCCTACAGTGGGCACCGGGCACCCGTGCTGACCCCCTGTCCCCTCTGCAGGTGGCTGTCACAGCAGCGGTAAGCCCACGGGCAGCAGCCCCGCTGTGGCCATCGCAGCCGCCGCCACAGCTGTGGTCGCCGTGGACCCCGCGGGGCTCGGGGGCCCGTCCCCCGCCAGCGTGCAGCCCTGCCGCTTGCTGACCCTGGCGCCCATCAGAATGCCCTTGCGGACCGCGCCCTTCCCCGGTAAGTACCCAGCCCGGTCTCTCAGAGCCGTGGGCTGGAGAGAGTCCACAGCATGGCAGCCNACAGTGGGCACCGGGCACCCGTGCTGACCCCCTGTCCCCTCTGCAGGTGGCTGTCACAGCAGCGGTAAGCCCACGGGCAGCAGCCCCGCTGTGGCCATCGCAGCCGCCGCCACAGCTGTGGTCGCCGTGGACCCCGCGGGGCTCGGGGGCCCGTCCCCCGCCAGCGTGCAGCCCTGCCGCTTGCTGACCCTGGCGCCCATCAGAATGCCCTTGCGGACCGCGCCCTTCCCTGGTAAGTACCCAGCCCAGTCTCTCAGAGCCGTGGGCTGGCGAGAGTCCACAGCATGGCAGCCCAGGCGGGGCCCTGCTGGCCTCCAGGTCCATGGTCTCCTGGGTTCTGGTGCTGGGAGCACTGGGGAGGGATTCCCGGGTATGCTCATCCTCAGACCACACTCAGGGACCTCAGTCACACTGACCAAGGCCTTGTGGGTCAGTGGGTCAACCTGGGTGGGCATTGCCCGCTGTGAAACAAAGTGTTGAGTTTCCATTTGAAGAAACGAGGCACACCTTTACTTACTCTTCACGGGGAATGATGCGCAAAACAGAGAAATATCTAATTGTCTGAGGCAGAACTTGGAAGAAAGCATAGGCGATGTGCTGGAAAAGAACTATGCATCCGAGTTAATGGAACAGAAAAGTACACAGCGCGCACTCGCCTGGGGCGCTCACTGAGCCATCCCTCCCGGGCTGGCCCAGGCCTGTTTGAGCACAAGGTGTGGGTCCCCTCATCACGGCAGGGCCTGTGCAGGGGCCCACCAGAGCCTGTGGCTGAGCGCCAAGGGGCCACCAAGGCTCCGAGTCCCCCCGTGCAGTGGGCCTGCTGTTCGAAGTCCTCGGGGCCGAGGCGGGGCTGGCGGACGCTGGTGTTGTGAGCTGAGGTGCAAGATGAGGGTCTCCGGAAGGAGAGGGGTGAGGATGAGGATGAGGTAGCTGGAGGGCCTGGTCCCGGACTGGTTGGCCTCAGCTTGCACACCCGTGCCTGCTCACTGTCACCAGCAGACGTGTGCCCCGGCCACCTTGGCGAGTGCATCTTTGGGTCTGTCCGTCCTTAAATGTCACAAAAGCAGGGTTGTTTTGGAGGGCATTTAGTAAGTGCTGGAGTCTTGTGAGCTAGTACTATTTATTGGAGTTCTAGTTTTTCACATGATACAGTGAGACTTGGATGGAAATTCTATGGGATTATTGAATCTATACCAGAGTTAATCCTAGAATTGCATACTAGTACTGTATCATTGTTTAATCGCTAAGTCGTGCTCAGCTCTTTGTGACCTCGTGGACTGTAGCCTGCCAGGCTCCTCTGTCCGTGGGATTTCCCAGGCAAGAGTACTGGAGTGGGTTGCCATTTCCTTCTCCAGGGTTGTATCATTGATGGCTCTGTTATCAGGGACAGATATCCAGTGTATCACTGGATTGTGACACACACACACACACACACACACACACACACACACACACACACAAATGCGTCTTTGTGGGAGAGTGAGAGATAACCTGGTTTCATTACTTTCCAGCCTGGGGAGTGTTACTGGCTTTCTGGGCTTGTCCCTGGTGTAAGTGCTGTGGTCTTCTCAACCCTGGGCCTGGGCGTGTGTGTTTCTATGTTAACTTGGTAAATTAGGTGGTCAATAGAAAGTTGTGTTCGCAAGAAGAGACTGTTGTTTCTGTTCCAGCGTATCAGTGAACACGCACTTAGTGTGTGACGGGGGAAATAAATAAAACGCTTGGATAATCTGTTGTGTGGAACATAATTTACAGCTGTGTCAAGATTTTGGTTAAAATCCACCAGTCCATTGGCATTTATTAAGGATGACTTACTATTTTCTGGGCAAATTAATCTTAGAAAGAACCCCAAACCAAGCCTTGTGCACCCCAGGGGCGGCTTCACTCATCCCGTCTCCGGTGGTTCATAAAGCGACATGATCCTCGGGCGTCTTTCCGAGCTGGTGTTTTATAAGGCTCTGTAATCAAATTCCCCATCATGTGTGCTCAGTCAGACAAAGGCAGAGTCCATGGATCTATCTTGTAGAAGACTGCCGAAGTGGCTCTCAGAGCATGAAGGGGCCGCAGTCAGCAGGTGGCTGCTGAGATAGCCTCTGTGGTGTGGCCACTGGTCCGTCTCCCCCGGAAGCCCTGATGGTTGCAGGGCTGGGCCCGGGGCTGTTCGTCTGGGCCGAGGGCCCCAGCCTGGCGGGCGCCCTCCGGGCTCTTTGGCCAGCCCCAGGCGTCAGTGGTGCACGCGGTTCTGCCAGGGCTGCCCCTGGAAGTGGTTCTTGGGGAGGCAGGACCACCTGCCCTCCTAGTCCGGCTGCCCCGGCTCACTCCTCTTGACGTCAGCAGAAGGCATTTGAGAAGGACTGCCAGTGCCCATGGTGAAAGCCTTCCCAGCGTTTCCCTGGGATGCTTTCTGGAAACCAAGACTTGAAAGAGACCAAGGGCAGATAGTGTGCCTGTCAGAGTGGGTTTTTAACCACTGTCAGCAGCCCATGGAATGAGATCCGGTGAGGCTGAAAAGTGGGTGGTCCCAGCTCTCAGTGGAGGTCCGTGTTTTC
>SJYB01004958.1:287910-315483 GCA_006408585.1 Antidorcas marsupialis
GCTTTCTGGTGCTGGAGAAGACTCTTGAGAGTCCCTTGGACTGCAAGGAGATCCAACCAGTCCATTCTAAAAGAGCTCAGTCCTGAATATTCATTGGAAGGACTGATGCTGAAGCTGAAACTCCAATACTTCAGCCACGCGATGCGAAGAGCTGACTCATTTGAAAAGACCCTGATGCTGGGTAAGATTGAAGGCAGGAGGAGAAGGGGACGACAGAGGATGAGAGGGTTGGATGGCGTCACCGACTCAATGGACATAAATTTGAGCAAGCTCCGGGAGTTGGTGATGGGTGGGGAGGCCTGGCGTGCTGTGGTCCATGAGGTCACAGAGAGCTGGACACGACTGAGCGACTGAGCTGAGCTGGACTGGGACGTCCAGCTGTGACTCTTGGGCTCCAGAGCACAGGGGCTCAGTACTTGCAGGGCGTGGGCCTGGTTGCTCTGCAGCATGTGAGATCTCGGCTCCTCGCCCATTGGCTGCTCTGTGTCATGTGAGATCTCGGCTCCCCACCCATTGGCTGCTCTGCGTCACGTGAGATCCCGGCTCCCCGCCCATTGGCTGCTCTGTGTCATGTGAGATCTCGGCTCCCAGCCCATTGGCTGCTCTGCGTCACATGAGATCCCGGCTCCCGCCGGATCAATCCTGCATTCCTTGCCCTGGAAGTTGGATTTGTAACCACTGAACCACCAGGGAAGTCACAAAAGCGTGTGAGCGTCAAAGTGTCTCCAGCTGAGTCATCCTGCTTCTATTTAGAAGGTGATTGCATCTTAGATGAATGATTTCGACTGTTTTATTCATGCCCTTGGCTTGGTAATGGAAGCCTGGTAACCTCAGGAGCCCTGGGTGGTTTAGCTGTGTGATTCTCAACGGGGGAAGCTTGCTCCCGGGGACCCTCACCCACGGCCAGAGGTGCTCTTTGTTTGTTGAGACCTGGTGGTTGCTGCTGGTGTAGAGACCAGGGATTCAGCTACACACGTGACGGCCTGAGAGAGCCCCAGGGGGGAGGATAATCTAGCCCCAGATGTTAGCGGTGCCTCCATGGAGAAGCCCTGGTGCATGGCCTAGACGTCCACCATCCTGGTGGAAACCAGGATTAGTGTGTGGAGAAGCTCCCTGGAGAGTTCTGAACCAGTAACTGAAGGCTTGATGCTGGAAAGATCAGCTGTGAGCATCGCTGAATGATATGCCTTTATCGTGGCTTTGGATTTCGAATAAGATGCCCTATTTACAGACCCCTTGACCCATTCCACATTCAGTTCAGAAGCGGGTTTTCTCTCCAAGAGCATTGCTGGCACGCGCAGCCAAGCTAGTCCTTGCCGCAGCTCCTCTGGACGGCCCCGCACGACCCGGGGTCTCTGCTGGCTCATGTCAGCCTGTGTGGTCACCACCCCCCTGCCCAGCCTGGGGGTCACCCGCTGGCAGGACATGTGGTCCCCTCCCTGCCCGGCCTGAAACACCATCCGAGACTAACCCTCCAGCAACTGCCCGGCCCTTAGCACCCCTTCTCCATGGGACGGATACAGATGCTTCCACTTGCTCACAAGATGGCTGTAATTTGTGATGCCATCTCTTGCTTGCTTGCTCCTGAATCAGGGGTGAGGTCAGGGGAAGGGTGGGAAGAGGAGGGCTCACTTGGAGAGACCTCACTGGAGGGCACTCAGACGTCGGCGGGCAGCTGGTTAAAGAGGGTCAGCAGACGGGGAGGGCTGCCCTTCTTCTTGCTTCCTTCCAGTGGGTCTCAGCTAACGTGCTTTGCCTTATCCCAGCTGTCCCTGAAGCCTTGGAATTTTCAAGTCAAAGAAGGAACATGCTTAGCAGAAGAGGATAGCTTGTATCCTATTTTTTAGTTTTTAAGGAGAAGGTGGAGTTTGTCAGGGGAGAACTGAAGCCGTGCCAAAGGATCCGCGGAAGGACCTGCTTCCTGCCCTCTTCAGGGGGAGCCCTCTCTGGGGGACCCTCTGACCTGCACCCCTCAGCAGACCCCTCGATGTTACAGGGGAGTGTGAAGTGGGCACCCACCTTAGGGAGGGTAAAAGCACCATGCCACACCAGCGTCTGCTCCTGTCTGATGAAACAAAGTGAGCCTTTTTAAGAATGACGGTAGCAATTTTTAAGACTTCACCCCCCCCATTTCATAAGCGTTCAAGTGGAAATGGCAGAGCGTGAGTGACCGCCCTGGTCTGCGGTTCAGCAAGTGACTGGTGAACACAGCCGTTAGAGGTGCCATCTGCCTTGGAAGCCATTTACCACCTGTTCCTTTGCTTCCAGAGCCATTTCATGGTCTAAATTTAACATTTTGTCCTGCCACAGAACAGCTGGGAGGTGACTCTTCTTTTCTCTATCAGGAACTTACCAGCCAGGCTGTACAGCAAGGCAGCAAAGTTGCCAAGCCAGCCAGTCCCCATGGCCTCTGTGGAGCCGTCCGCTCGTCCCATCAGCCAAATCCGCGGCTGCCGAACCAGGCTGTGTAACCACAGTAACCCCGCCGTCTGGGCTTTCAGCCTCTTCTCTTTCTCCCCGGGAGTTGTTTCCTCCTCCACTCTAATCAAACATGTCATGATACATATTAACATTTTAGAGGTTTGTAGAGACAGACATACTGCTGCAGCGTAATTACTCACACCCCAGAGTGCCGGAGACGCAGCTGGCTTCCGTGAGAAAGACATATGTGTTTCTAATGGGGAGAACGAGCCATTTTTAGGAGAAAACTTATTGGATTTACACAGACAAGGGAGGACTTTGTCTACTTTGTTATCCACACATGAACTCATGTTATGGATGCAAGGTGAAACTCATCAAGCAGGTGTTAAGACGTTTGGGCCACATCGAGTGCAGAATTTTCTCAGTGGAGATCCAGCTGTGAACCCTTCCTATGAACAAGCTGGCCTGTTTTAGGTCATCCATCTAGAAAATTCCCCTGGGACCTACCTGGTGCCACCTTCCCTGAGGAACTCCCATCACTCGAGATGCACCTGCCAGCCACACTTAGCTCCAGCTCATTCTTCCTTTGAAAAGAATTGGCAATCCGACCTGCACACAAAAGCTTGTCTATGTTTATGCCAAGTATAAAGAACGCTGATACAATAGACCCCCACCAGTACCTCCCTCTGAGCCCAAGAAATAGACGTTTCTGTACCCCAGCACCCTTGGGAGCCGCAACCCTCCCCAGGAATAATTATCCCCTGAATAGGTGCCAGTCACCGCTGTGCTGTTTTTCAGAAGTATGTTTACATAGAAGCATTATTTCTAAACAGTGTGTTTCAGAGTTTAGGCGCCTTCTGAATTTTACACAAATGTAATCATAGTTTGTGCATTCTTCTGTGATTGCCTTTTTTGCTCAAAATGATTTTTTTTTTCTGTAAATTCCCTGCTGGTGCTGGCAGCTGTAATGCAGTCACGTTCACTGTGGTGTCGTGTTTGTTGGTCTGCGTAGATCCACACGAATTCTTTCTGCTGTGGGAGGTGTCGGGCACGGCTGACCCCTTTCCTCCTGAAGCCTTTACCTCTCCTTCTGAGACTCCTTCCCGGTTGGAGGGGCATCTTTGCACAGATCTGTAGAGCCCAGGAGTGCAGGACCCTTGCTCTCTGCCATGTCCCAAGTGCATTTATCCTGTCCTTGTTGTTCAGCCCCTAAGTCACGCCTGACCCCGTGACCCCATGGACTGCAGCATGCCAAGCTCCTCTGTCCTTCACTGTCTCCAGGAGTTTGCTCAGATTCACGACCACTGAATCAGTCGGTGACACTGTCCAATCATCTCACCCTCTGTCGTCCCCTTCTCTTCTCACCTTCAATCTTTCCCAGCATCAGGGCCTTTTCCAATTCATCAGTTCTTTGCATCAGGTGGCCAAAGTATTGGAGCTTCAGCTCCAACATTAGTCCTTCCAATGAATATTTCAGGGTTGATTTCCTTCAGGATTGACTGGTTGGATCTCCTTGCAGTCCAGGGGACTCTCAAGAGTCTTCTCCAACACCACACTTTGAAAGCACCAATTCTTCAGTGCTCAGCTTTCTTTATGGTCCAACTCTCACATCCATACATGACTTCTGGAAAAACCATAGCTTTGCTTCTACGGACCTTTGTGGGCAGCGTGGCGTCTCTGCTTTTCCTGCTCTATCGACTCTGCTAGTTCTCCCTAACTCGTAAATTCCGCCCAACTTGCCCATTTTCTGTGCCCTGGACCCCAGACTCATCCTTGGTCCTCCTTCTGCCTGAAGCTTCACATCCACCCACTGGCGCCATAGTGCCTCCCAACCTGCTCCCCATGTCTGACTTCCTCATCCAAACCACATGACCTCCCAGCTGAGCCTGCTGCTCCAGTCTCCTGAAGACACTCTCCCCATAGGCGCCAGCGTTCAGGTCTCAAAATGTGCCTGAGACCAAGCCTTGCCCTGCTCAGGACCCCGGTGACTGTCTCCCATGGGGCTCAGTGCAAGCCCCAGGCTTCTCCCCGGACTCTCTGGAGCTCCTGTTGTGACCACAGCCTGTACTTTGGCTGATGCTCCTCCCAGCCTCTGCTTTCCTGCTGAGCCTCAGACACCTCAAGCCCGGCTGCCTCGGGGCCTTTGCATCGGCCGTGGCCCTGCTCGAGGCTCTCCTCCACCATTCAGGCTCAGCTGAGATGCGCCCCTGCCCTCTCATCCTGAAGGACCCTCAGGAATCAGCTCCCTCTTGACTCGCCCGTTCACTTCCCCTGGAGCATTTCTCATCGTCTGGATTCAGCTCTGCCTCTGTTTCCTGCTTCTTTCTCTCTGCTGCCCTCCGCCCACTGGATGGGAGACCCAGGACAGCAGACAGATGAGCCTGGAACTCATCCCCTTGCCGAGGGCCTGCCCTTTCTTTTGTAGGCATCAGCATTCGTGATGCCTGCCGCTGGTCCCGCCCACCTGCCACAGTTCACGTTCAGCCGTGGAGCCACTGAGCCAGAGTGCGTGGCCTGATGACCAGGGCTGTGGAGGCTCTTGGGGCTGCAGGGACGTTGGCCAGCCCAGGCAGGCAGGGCAGCACTCACACACGTGGCGCATGTTGCTGGATTCCTGGGGCAGGGAGGGGGGTGGGTGAACTCTTCAGCGCCAGCAGGAGGGCATTTTTAGAAGAGAGCCCGGAAAGACTAAGATTAGCTTGGTCTACAGAAGGAGAAGGAGCCTGATGGTTATGGCTTTAATGGAGACCATCCTTAAGAGGCCCGGTTGCTGTGTTAGGTCCTGTTGCCACAGTCGCAGACAAGACAGGAGCCTTGTCTTGGGAAGTTTGCTGTAACAAGAGCAGCAGCCCCCTCCCGTGCTGGGCTGTCTCTTCTGCCCTGTGATGAGATCGCCTTGGAAACAGTATCCTGGCAAGTGGGGGAGGATGTGGGAGGGGATGCAGTGACTGGATGTGCGCTCACTGGGGACCGTGGGCCAGGAAGCCCCTGCGAGCATCTTTAGGCCCAAACAGACCCCTCTGTTGGGTCAGCAAGATGAAGGCCATGCAGAGACTGTGCCTGGTGGGAGGGTGGGCCTGTGCTTATCCGCTGGCCCGAGTCAAGGAGGGAGCTGGCCTTCTGCCCCTGGTGCAGAAACTTCAGCAGCCCCTGGGGAGGTGGTCGAACAAGCGTCCTCAAGGCTCCTGGTCCTCTGGCCGCTCCACCTGTGGAGCTCAGGAAGGGCAAGGACATCTCAAAGGCCAGTGTCCACAGCCCGAGATGCTGGCTCACGTGAACAAGGAGTGAGCCTAGAGGAAAACATATGCAGAGCACTCTGATGTAAGTCACAGCAGGATCCTCTATGACTCACCTCTAAGAGTAATGGAAATGGAAGCAAAAATAAACAAATGGGACCAAAAAAAAATGGGACCTAATTAGACTTAAAAGCTTTTGCACAACGAAGGAACCTATAAGCAAGATGAAAAGAGCATTCAGAATGGGAGAAAATAATAGCAAATGAAGCAACTGACAAATAATTAATCTCAAAAATATACAAGCAGCTCATGTACCTCAATACCAGAAAAATAAATGACCCGATCAAAACACGGGCCAAAGAACTAAACAGACATTTCTCCAAAGAAGATGTACAGACGGCTAACAAGCACATGAAAAGATACTCATTATCACTTATTATCAGAGAAATGCAAATCAAAACCGCAGTGAGGTACCATTCATGCCAGTCAGAATGGCTGCTACCCAAAAGTCTACAAAAATAAATGCTGGAGAGGGTGTGGAGAAGAGGGAACCCTCTTACACTGTTGTGGGAATGCAAGTTAATACAGCCACTGTAGACCTGAGAGACAGTGCCTGATGAACCACGGATGGAGGTTCCTGACACTGTACAGGAGACAGGGATCAAGACCATCCCCAAGAAAAAGAAACGCTAAAAAGCAAAATGGCTGTCTGAGGAAGTCCTACAAATAACTATGAAAAGAAGAGAAGTGAAAAGCAAAGGAGAAAAGGAAAGATATACCCATCTGAATGCAGATTTCCAAAGAATAGCAAGAAGAGATAAGAAAGCCTTCCTCAGTGATCAATGCAAAGAAATAGAGGAAAACAATAGAATGGGAAAGTCTAGAGATCTCTTCAAGAAAATTAAAGATACCAGGGGACCATTTCATGCAAAGATGGGCTCAATAAAGGACAGAAATGGTATGGACCTAACAGAAACAGAAAATATTAAGAAGAGGTGGCAAGAATACACAAAACTGTACAAAAAGATCTTCACGACCCAGATAATCATGATGGTGTGATCACGCCTACTCACCTAGAGCCAGACATCCTGGAATGTGAAGTCAAGAGGACCTTACGAAGCATCACTGTGAGCAAAGCTAGTGGAGGTGATGGAATTCCAGTTGAGCTATTTCAAATCCTAAAAGATGATGCTGTGAAAGTGCTGCACTCAGTATGCCAGCAAATTAACTGAGCAGTGTGGCCACAGGACTGGAAAAAGTCAGTTTTCATTCCAGTCCCAATGAAAGGCAATGCCAAAGAATGCTCAAACTGCTGCACAACTGTACTCATCTCACCTGCTGGTAAAGTAATGCTCAAAATTCTCCAAGCCAGGCTTCAGTAATACATGAACCACAAACTTCCAAATGTTCAAGCTGGTTTTAGAAAAGGCAGAGGGACCAGAGATCAAATTGCCAACATCCGCTGGATCATGGAAAAAGCAAGAGGGTTCCAAAAAAAAATCTATTTCTGCTTTATTGACTATGCCAAATAGTCAATATTGACTTTGACTGTATAGATCACAATAAAACTGTAGAAAATTCCTAAAGAGATGAGAATACCAGACCACCTGACCTGCCTCTTGAGAAATCTGTATGCAGGTCAGGAAGCAACATTTAGAACTGGACATGGAACAACAGACTGGTTCCAAATNAGCAGTGTGGCCACAGGACTGGAAAAGGTCAGTTTTCATTCCAGTCCCAACGAAAGGCAATGCCAAAGAATGCTCAAACTACTGCACAACTGTACTCATCTCACCTGCTGGTAAAGTAATGCTCAAAATTCTCCAAGCCAGGCTTCAGTAATACATGAACCGCAAACTTCCAAATGTTCAAGCTGGTTTTAGAAAAGGCAGAGGAACCAGAGATCAAATTGCCAACATCCGCTGGATCATGGAAAAAGCAAGAGGGTTCCAAAAAAATATCTATTTCTGCTTTATTGACTATGCCAAATAGTCAATATTGACTTTGACTATATAGATCACAATAAAACTGTAGAAAATTCCTAAAGAGATGAGAATACCAGACCACCTGACCTGCCTCTTGAGAAATCTGTATGCAGGTCAAGAAGCAACATTTAGAACTGGACATGGAACAACAGACTGGTTCCAAATAGGAAAAGGAGTACGTCAAGGCTGTATATTGTCACCCTGCTCATTTAACTTATATGTAGAGTACATCATGAGAAATGCTGGGCTGGAAGAAGCACAAGCTGGAATCAAGATTGCTGGGAGAAATATCAACCACCTCAGATATGCAGATGATACCACCCTTATGGCAGAAAGTGAAGAAGAACTAGAGAGCCTCTTGATGAAAATGAAAGAGGAGAGTGAAAGAGTTGGCTTAAAGCTCAACATTCAGAAAACTAAAATCATGGCATCCGGCCCAATCACTTCATGGCAAATAGATGGGGAAACAGTGGAAACAGTGTCCGACTTTATTTTGGGGGAGGCTCCAAAATCACTGCAGATGGTGATTGCAGCCATGAAATTAAAAGATGCTTACTCCTTGGAAGAAAAGTTATGACCAACCTAGACAGCCTATTAAAAAGCAGAGACATTATTTTGGCAACAAAGGTCCGTCTAGTCAAGGCTATAGTTTTTCCTGTGGTCATGTATGGATGTGAGACTTGGACTATAAAGAAAGCTGAGCATCAAAGAATTGATACTTTTGAACTGTGGTGTTGGAGAAGACTCTTGAGAGTCCCGTGGACTGCAGGGAGATCCAACCAGTCCATCCTGAAGGAAATCAACCTTGAATATTAATTGGCAGGACTAATCCTTAAGCTGAAGCTCCAATACTTTGGCCACCTGATGCGAAGAGCTGACTCATTTGAAAAGACCCTGATGCAGGGAAAGACTGAAGGCAGGAGGAGAAGGGGATGACAGAGGATGAGATGGTTGGATGGCATCACTGACTCAAGGACATGAGTTTAAGTAAACTCCAGGAGTTGGTGATGGACAGGGAGGCCTGGTATGCTTCATTTCATGGGGTCACAAATAGTCGGACACCACTGAGTGATGGAACTCAACTGAACACCACTATGGACATGAGTGTGGAGATTCCTTACAAAACCGGAAATAGAACTGCCATACGACCCCACAATCCCACTGTTGGGTGTATACACCCAGGAAACCAGAAGTAAAGGAGACACGTGTACTCAAGTGTTCATTGCACCGCTGTTTGCAATAGCCAGACATGGAAGCAACCTAGATGTCCATCAGCAGACGAATGGATAAGAAAGCTGTGGTACACATCCACAATTGACTATTACTCAGCTATTAAAAAGAATGCATTTGAATCAGTTCCAATGAGGTGGATGAAACTGGAGCCTATTATACAGAGTGAAGTAAGTCAGAAAGAAACATACGAACATAGTATATTAATGCATATATATGGAATTTAGAAAAATCAATGACCCTATATGCGAGACAGCAAAAGAGACACAGATGTAAAGAATAGACTTTTGTACTCTGTGGGAGAAGGCGAGGGTGGGATGATTTGAGAGAATAGCATTGAAACATGTATATTATCATATGTGAAACAGATCGCCAGTCCAGGTTTGATGCATGAGACAGGACGCTCAGGGCTGGTGCACTGGGATGACCCTGAGGATGGGATGGGGAGGGAGGAGGGAGGGGGGTTCAGGATGGGGGACACATGTGTACCCATGGCTGATTCATGTCAATGCATGGCAAAAACCACTATAATATTGTAAAGTAATTAGCCTCCAATTAAAATAAATAAATATTTAAAAATTGCACTCTGCCAAGAAAGAAGAATTTGGATCTACAAATTCGATACATATATCAAAATTAAGACACTGACATTGGGGGAAATGTATGAATAACTATAGCTTTGGCTTCCCTGCTGGCTCAACAGTAAAGACTCTGCCTNAGTAATTAGCTTCCAATTAAAATAAATTAATTAAAAAACAAAAAATTTAATAAAGTAAAAAAAAAAAAAAGCGAGCACGCAGGAACCTGTCGCTAAGGGCGGTAAGGGCTGCCGAAGCGTCGCGTTGGTCGTTTGCAGCTTATGGACGCTGAAGCTGAGGGCCAGCTTCCTTAGCGAGCAGCGCGAGAGCGCCTCGTTTCCGCGGGAGGTCAGCTTGCAGCTGAGCCGTCGGGCGCTGCGCGGAGCATGAGGGGCCGGCGCCGCTGGGAAGCAGCCCCGGCAGCGCAGCTCCTGCTGTGGCCTCCCGTCCTCGAGGTGCCCGCAAGCGGCTGAGCTGGACCCTGGGTTAGAGTCGCGTCTGAGGCGCGCTCGCCACCCTGGTGTCTNAATTTAATAAAGTAAAAAAAAAAAAGCGAGCACGCAGGAACCTGTCGCTAAGGGCGGTAAGGGCTGCCGAAGCGTCGCGTTGGTCGTTTGCAGCTTATGGACGCTGAAGCTGAGGGCCAGCTTCCTTAGCGAGCAGCGCGAGAGCGCCTCGTTTCCGCGGGAGGTCAGCTTGCAGCTGAGCCGTCGGGCGCTGCGCGGAGCATGAGGGGCCGGCGCCGCTGGGAAGCAGCCCCGGCAGCGCAGCTCCTGCTGTGGCCTCCCGTCCTCGAGGTGCCCGCAAGCGGCTGAGCTGGACCCTGGGTTAGAGTCGCGTCTGAGGCGCGCTCGCCACCCTGGTGTCTCGTGGGTTCTTGAGATGAGCTGCGCAGGGCATCTTTCCCGTGGGGGGCTGGTTGGGGTGGGCCAGCAGCAGGGCAGGGCCCCGCTGTGTGCCGGTCTAGGCTCCCCAGGCACCCGTCTCGGTGCAGGCTGGGCCCACCCAGGGAAGGGCCACAGGGCCACCTTCAGGAGAAGAGGGAGGGTGCTCAGAAAGGAGACGGGCCGGATGTCGGAGCCGCCTCCCTGCCTCCCTGCTGGGCTCCCCCCAGCCGTCCCACGGCCTCTCCTCTCGCTCTGTCTGCATCCCAGACCTCACTGGAAGCCGCGCTGACAGCCGACCTCATCCACGGCGCCCGCTCTGCCCGCTCGGTCCCCCGCAGCGGGTGCAGGCTTCACACTCCTGTCCTGTCCTTGTCTCACCTGCCGCTTAGCTGACTGTGAGCCGTGCAGTTTATGGTTCGTCTCCCCAGGCTGAGCACCCACGGGGCTGTCTCTACCTGATCGGCACTTAGACCGGCCCCGAGGCTGTTACCTGAACAGGAGTCTCGGCGGCTAGAAGATAGGTGGAAACGTCCATCGGTCAGGTGAGACTGGACAGTTAAGATTAAATCACTCTGTAGAATCGCCCCCTCCCTTGTCTTTGCAGAGAACACAGTCCTTTCCTGTTCTCCCCATTGTAAATACAGTCCTACTGACTGAAGAGAGGAGTGGTCCTCCTGGGTTCACGTCTTCCTGAAGCTGTTGTTCTGTCTCCCGGGCACAGCTGCTCAGCTCACTTGGGGGACGTGAGTGCTTGTGATCCCACCTGCAGCCACAGAAGGTGGCATCGGCTGCGTCCCGTTTGCTTTCTGCTGGAGACAGAGCTGCTCTCTGAGTTGCTCTCTGAGTTGCTCTTGGATGTTCAGCTGCTCCTGGAGTTCAACATCACAAGCATCAAGGGCAGAGGCCGTGAGAAGGACCGTGCCTGGGGGCTTACCTTGAGGAGGGCTGGGAAGTCACCCTGGGTCACCTATCACCACGCACCCAGGTGTGGGCTGGGGAGGGACCTAGACCAGCCAGGCGCCAGGTGTTACCATCCCACTGGCCCCACGGGGGTGAGGGGTTCAGGGAGGGCTGGGTGGGTGCTGAGACCAAGGATGCCAGGGGTTGAGGGGAAGGGAAGCCCTCACTTCAGGACAGAGAAATAGTTTCTGATCATCCGGAAAAGAGCCGACACAATGGCCTGGACCCCGCCCCGCCCCGCCCAGCCTGCTCATCCTGCGCGGGCCTCCTGTTCTCTTCTCTGGCCAGGTCAGTGGGCGGCCTCGTGGTCAAGCATGAGGCTAAACCACAGGCCCAGGGACAGGGCTTGTGTGCAGGGTACAGTCCAGGGGCTTGGGTAGGAGTGAGCTGCTTTCTGCAGGCAAACGGAGGACGGCCGTGTCTGAATCAGGCAGCTGGACAGGACTGCCCTCCACCTGGGTTCCCAGCTGCTGGCCTGACGCCCGTGCTGTCCTGCGAAGATCAGAAAGGAAGGAGGGGGTGTGGCTTTTGCGGCCCCCTAGACCAGCCGCTGGTGTGTGCAGGCGGGTGGTGGAGCCCAGGGTCGGGGACACCAGGGCAGCCGACAAGGACTCACGTGTCCAAGTTCTGACGGGATTGGGTATGTATTAGAGTTTATTAATTAGAAAAGACCCTGGTGCTGGGAAAAATTGAAGGCAGGGGGAGAAGGGGATGACAGAGGACGAGACGGTTGGATGGCATCACCGACTACTCAATGGGCATGGGTTTGAGCAAACTCTGGGAGATGGTGATGGACAGGGAGGCCTGGCGTGCTGCAGTCCATGGGGTCTCAGAGTCTGACACGACTGAGCAGCTGAACGGCAGCAATAGTTTATAATGTACACACATGGAAGGAACACTTATGTACCTCTGAGGCTTCTCAAGAAAGAACTGAAATGGTGGTGGTAGCCAGATGGGTAGAGGATGCTGCTGCTTCTGACAGGGACCCTAATGTTCGCCTTCCCTGGAGAGGATGGCTCTTGTCTGGGACTCGCAGATGCTGGGCTTTAAACAGCCCCGTGGAGCTGGCTCTCAGCATCCCTGACATTCAAATGCTGCATGGGCCTGGAGGACGGCTTTTCCCAGCCAGCTGTCTTCCTTTGTTTTTCTGCTTTTTAATTGGGATGTTGCATTTGCTAAGTTGGCGGGGATGACCCACTCAGATCCACTCCTGGTAATGGGCTCTGCAGGGGTGGAGTGTGTAGGGAACATCTGGATTTCCTGTTTTCAGCGTTTTATTGGGGTGTAATTGATGCATAATGCTGTGGGAGCGCCAGGCGTGCAGCAGAGTGAGTCGGTGAAAACACATGCCTGTTTCCTCTTTCAGATTCTTTTCCCACAGAGGTCAGGCCAGCACAGAGGACTGAGCAGAGCTCCCTGGGCTATACAGTAGGTCCCTGTTGCTTATCTGTTTTCTATACAGTAGTGTGTGTATGTTAATCTCAGTCTCCCAATTTATCCATCCCTTCTTCACCCCTGGTGAAGCCATAAGCTTATTTTCTATATTCATGACTGTTTCTATTTTGTAGGTAAGTTCATTTGAAGTTATATAAGTCCCTTTTTTTGGAGTTCACGCATAAGTGATACCATCTGAAATTTGCCTTTCTCTGTCTGACTTACTCCACTCGGGATGACTATCTCTAGGTCCATCCATGTTACAGCAAGCAGCCCTATTTCTCTCTTCCTGTTTTCTTTTGCGCTCAATCCAGGCGGATATTGCTTCTCCGCTCTGCTGGATTTGCTCTTATTGAGGTCACAACCTGGACTTTCCTAAATCCAAGCCTGTGTTTCCCAGCCTCCACTTACTGACCTTTCATGGCATTTGACAGAGTTGATTGTCTTCACTTCCTGACACGTCCTTGTTCCCTTTGCCTCCCTGTCGCCACGAGCCTGCTTATCCTGACTCCCTGGGTGCCCTGGCCCGTGCCCACGCTGGGCGCCCTGCTCCGTGCCCGCACTCTGTGCCCTGCCCCATGCCCGTGCTGGGCACCCTGCCCTGCACCCATGCTCTGTGCCCTGCCCTGCGCCTGCGCTCTGTGCTCCTGGTCACCCCAACCCCCAACCCCCAACCCCCAAAGGCTCTGCCCTTGCTCCTCCCTTCTCTGTCTACACTGGGCTTCTCCAGCGTCGTCGTCCGAGCTGACGGCTACAACTTCCAATAAAACCACATGCTCTTGTGGCTAAATTGCCACCTCCACAGTGTTATCCCCAGTTTCTGCCTTCCATGTTCCCCCGATTTCAGGTGTGTCCATCCAGATGTCTGCGGGAGGAGGGCCTGTGGGTCTCCCGGGTGGAGTGGTAGGGGAGGCGAGAGGACTCAGGGCAGTGGGCATCAGGCCTTTCCGCAGGAGGAGGGTGCTGGCCTTGGTGCCAGTGTCTGCTCCCGGGCAGGGAAGACCAGGAAGGGCTATGGCCGGGCCTCTCGGGCCCTTCCCCTGGAGTAAGTCATTACCTGTCACAGGAGAGGCTGAGGGGACTGGAAACCAGAGTGTCTGATTCCAGATCAGACGTGCCTGCCCCGTCCACATGCACAAGTCCTCAGGTGCATTTAAGTAACTGGCAGACCTGTGACTCTGCGCACATGTGAACTTGGGGATTCTTCGGGCCCAGGCTCCTGGGTGGTGGGTGTCGAGGGTGTTGGGAAGGAGCTCTGCACACATGTTTGGACAGAGTCCTGGTGATCCTGTCCCTGGAGCCTGTAACTCTGGGTGCCAGCCCGTGGCTCCCAGCCTGTGGTGCTCAGAGCAGGACGAAGCCTGAGCGGGTCTCCTCCCTGCAGACGTCCTGCCTGTGGGGCTGAAGGTGACCCTGGACTTCTTGGACCGAGTCCCTTCCCTCTGCTCAAGTTCTGCCAAGCCCCTGGTGGCTGGTGTACTCCGGTGGTCCCGGGGTTCTGCACAGGCGGGCACAGGCAGCCACGTGGAGGAGCGCTTTGCAGGGAGACAACGGAGGAGGGTGAGGAGGGGCTTCACGGATGCCCGGCTTTCCCTCTGTCGCTGGTGTAGCCTCTGGGCTCCCTCTTCTTATAGCCAGGCATAGACTGCGGCCTATAGCGCTGCCCCATGCCATGTGGTCCCCACCCCGCACGCCCTCACCCCCAGGCTCCAGCATCAGGTCCTGGACAGGTGTGTGGACCTCTCCCCAGCGGCCTCTGCACCTGCCTCTAGCCCGCCCAGCACACCCAGCCTTCCCTGTCTCGCTCGGGATGCCCAGGCTTCTCCTGCCAACACCTGCTCATCCTTGAACACTCAGCTGGCATCACCCCCAGAAAGCCTCCCTGAGTGCACGTGGGGGAACGTGTGTCCTGCTCAGGACTGTCCACTGTCGCTGGACTGTGAGCCCGCTGTGCGGCCCTCCCTCCTGCCCGGCCCAGCTCAGCGCCCAGGGGTCAACAGCGCTGTGGCCGGAATCAGCCTCCTGCAGTGCCCCCTCCCAGCAGTGAGCCTGGGGCAAAGACTTCAGAGCCTGGAGGAGTGCGATGCTCGCGGGATGCTGAGGGCCAGTGCCCTCTGCCCACACGCCAGGTTCCACGGGCATCTCTGCCGCTAGGCCAGCTTTCTAGTCCAGCCTTCCCGCTGTCCCCCTTCGGGCCCTGGCACGCGGCTCCCCCGGCAGATGGAAGCATTCAGAGCATGCCTGTGCCATGCCCGCCGCATCCCTGGCGCCAGTGCAGACCGTGGGCCAGCTCTGCGCTAGGACACGATGCTCTTAACCAGGATTCACCACTCCCGCCATGTCGGGCGGCCCCACCTCTGGTGTCGACACTGGAGAACCAGGTCGCAGAAGATCCTGGTGTTCTGGGAGGCTGGTGAGCACTGACTTTGCGTGCCCACAGCGCCTGCCCTAGGAGAGCCGTGCCTTGTACCTTTGTGGGAAGAGGACACAGACAGAGAAGCCTCCTTGGGCGGAAGGGCAGGCGCTTTACAAGCGGCGTCACTGCAGGCGCTTCGGAAGCCAAAGCTGCTGTAAGCTTTGAAAGCACATGGTTTTTTTAAACCTCTCATTTTTTTTTTAAGTTATTATTTTAAACCTATTAGCCAACATGAAATCCCAAAGAGGTGAAACAGGCGGCACTGCCTAACGGGTTAAATGCTGTTAGTTAACATCCCTCCCACAGCCTCCTTTCACTTGCCTCTGTAATTGCGTCTCACCGACACTTTTTCCAGTGTGTGTTGGTCACGGCGTCCTGCTCTGCACACTGGTGGCAGAAGCACCAGGGAGGCCCCTTCGAGAAAGTGGGAGGTCCTGCCGCTCTTCCATCTGGGCAGATCCATCACCGAGGGTTTCCAATTTCTCTGACGGGGCGGGTGGGGCTGAAATCAGGCTCATTTCCGGGGCCCATCTGGGCCCTGGGTGAGGTGGACGCTGCCAGCATGTCCCCGTCTCTGGGGCTGGAGCCTGGCTTTCTCCAGGTGCCTCTGCAACAGCCCTGAGGGGGTCTGTTTATCCTGGGTCCCCTGCAGGACCTGCCCTTCCCGTAACTACCGCAGCTCTCCTTGGCCCCAGCCTGCTGCCCCAAGGCTAGGTGTCCCGGGAAGGGAGACAGTGCACCTGGGCTGTGCTCCTGAGACTGGAGGTGCTCCAGGTCTCTCCTGGCTCCCCCGCCCTCCAGGAGAGCAGCACTGACGTCTAGGAGCAGCTGAGCAGGCCCAGGGGACCGGGGCCCTTTAGTCTGTGGTGCTGTTGAGGTCAGGCAGATGACTCTGTCCAGCTCACATTCAGGTGAGCTGGCGGAAGCCCTCCTCAACTGATCATCTTGACCAGAGCCCACCGAGGCCATCCCGCCAAACTGGGGCACCCCGACTCTGAAGTCCTGGCGGGACCAGCAGAGGCAGTGTCCCGAGTGACCCGGCTGCTGGCCGCTCTCCAGCCAAGCGTTGCGTCCGGCNCCCTTTAGTCTGTGGTGCTGTTGAGGTCAGGCAGATGACTCTGTCCAGCTCACATTCAGGTGAGCTGGCGGAAGCCCTCCTCAACTGATCATCTTGACCAGAGCCCACCGAGGCCATCCCGCCAAACTGGGGCACCCCGACTCTGAAGTCCTGGCGGGACCAGCAGAGGCAGTGTCCCGAGTGACCCGGCTGCTGGCCGCTCTCCAGCCAAGCGTTGCGTCCGGCTGCTGCTCCTGCCCCGCTATAAATCCCGATGGCCCCACACTGTTGCGTTTCCCCATCACCGCTTAAATAATCCTTGCAGGCTGCCTCCCTCAGGTACCCCAACTCCCCCCCCCCAGCTTCACGCGGTTCACTCATGGGGCTCCCTTTCCCCTGGGCCTGCACCCTGACCCCGCTAAAGCCTGTGCCTGCTACATATCATGGTGCCTCCGGCACTTCTGACCTACGGCATTTCCCTGGGCTCTCGTCCCGCAGGTTTCCATGTGTTTTCACTCATGCGTCTGCGCACGTGGGGCAGGACGAAGAATGAGGGTCTCCTGCCCCAGGGCCTGGAGTGCCCACTCCAGAGGTGGTCTCTTTCCACAACTGCTACTTTTCAGTTCTGTGATTTTGTCACTTAGCTCTTCCATTGGAACTAGACTGTTGATATTTCATTTATTGATCTATTTTAGAAAATGGCTATTCACATCAAATGGAAGGTGAAGAATTTTATTAGCTGCCTAATAGAAAAGTGATGTTTGGCTGACTAACCCACCAGTCCATGACCAATTATTTAACTCATGATAGTGCAGGTCAACCATTTGGACTAGGTCCGGGCAGGTTGTCCTTCCGCTGGTGCAACATTCTTAAAGTTCTTGTGAATGTTCAGATTCCACAAAAGCTACACCCACATGTCTTGTTGAGATAGACCTGTCAATAATTATAGGGTTAGGCCTCTATAGGATTGCACCTTGAAGAGTTCTTGGAAGCCTCTTTATCTAGCTGCTAGGCACCATCCTGGGCTTCTTCAGTGGCTGAAGGGTAAAGAATCTGCCTGCAAGGTAGGGGACTTGCAGGAGATGAGGCTTAGATCCCCGGGTCAGGAAGGCACCTGGAGTAGGAAATGGAAACCCACTCCAGTATTCTTGCCAGGAGAATCCCATGGGCAGAGGGGCCTGGTGGGCTACACTCCACGGGGTTGTAAACAAGTTGGCCAGAGCTGAGTGAGTAAACACAAAAACTAGGCACACGTCCCTCCCCTCACATGGTTCAGAAGTCTAATTGCCAAAGTGCTTCCCAGTAACTTCTTTCATTTGGTTTTGGTGGAGGTTCCACTCCACTCTGAGGCTGACTTACCAGCTGGGGGCCTGGAAGTGAGGAACGGTTTGCTTCTTCCGGCTCAGCCAGTCTCCATCCCTCTCAGTCCCACTTGCAGGCTGCACAGCTCTCCCCTCAGCTTGTCTTGCTCTTCTCACGTCTCCAGCAGACAAGGGGCTGATTGACAGTTGCAGCCTTTTGCCTGGAAACCATCTTCTGAGGTCAGGGACTCAGGTCGACGAGTGTATTTTCCATCTTCCGAGTGACCGCAGGCCGTGGCCTTGCTGATTGCTCCGATGCTGTCTAACAGGCTCCAGCATCCAGCTTCCAAGCAGGCCTGACGGAAGCGCCACGTGTTTCAGGCTTTTGCTTTTCAGCTCTTTCTGTGCTGCTTTCTGTAACTGCCACCTGCCGCTGCCTAACCCACCACCCCAGCGCTTAGTGACTGGAAGCTGCTGCCGTCCGTCCAGCTTTGGTGCCCTGGGTCTGCAGCTGGGCCGGGGCTCAGCTGGGCGACTCTTCTGCTACTCCCGGCTGCTGCCTCGGGCGTCACTCTCAGCTGCCAGTGTGACCCCTGGGGGCTGACCGACGGTGGTGCTCCCCACACACCTGTCAGCTTAAGCAGGGTGGAGGGGGAGGACGGGCCCGTGCCCCTCCTCCGTGAGGCTGCGTATTCCGCGTGGAGGCTGGATGATGCTAGGGTGGCGGGAGAGGGCACATCTCACCCACAGGCAGTTTTCAAGCCTCTGCTCGTGACACACTTGCTCCTGCACCCCTGGGGACTCAGGGCTAGTGGTCAAGGCCAGGGCTGGTGCGGGTGGGTGTCTGAGGGGCTTGGGCAGAGGGAAGGATGAGCAAACAGGGGTCCTCTGTCTCCAGCCACTCCCTTCTCTGAGTCCACACGCAGCGTCCCACACGGTGATGTCTGTGTTGTCTCAGGCATTCCAAGCTAAATACTCTCGCAGTGAGTTACAGGGAAAAGAAGCACTCAGAGCTGGCTAACTCCTCCATAAGCTGGTACGTCTCTTCCCGGACGCGATGACTCTCTTCTTTGGTACAACACGAGGGTCTCGGCCTCTCCATCTCCTCATCGGCCTCCCCAGTGCTAACGGTCAACAGCACTCATGGCTATACAGGCACCAAGGAGGTTTTCCACATCATTCACAGACTGGTTCTACAAGCTAATAAGTAAACGGGTGAATGAATAGATTTTCAGTGTGATGCTTTAGCAGATGCTGTTGGGAGAGAGCTCCCCCAGCCCACTCAGGACTATGTGGCACCAGCAGAGCCCGACAGAGGTGAGATTCCTCTCTAGTTGCTTAAAATCAAGCCAGATAAAGCAGTGGCTCACGCTGAACCTCTGGTTGATTTCTCCCCATTTCTCTGTTTTTTCCCTCTGACATGTTGCCAGGACCTTTCCCAGATTCCTCACTGTACTTTTCCCCCCATTCCTCTTTCTCCCGGGAGCCCTCCCATCCTCAGAGCCTCTGTCTTTCTGGCTCACACCCTCCCAGTGGCTCCCTCCAGGCTGGGATGCTGGAGCTCCGGTCGCTGCCCCGCTGGCCCTGAGCCACTGTCTCTTAAATTTAGAGTCTTCTGTCCTCTCCTCGTCCATGGCCATACTTTACTGGAGAACATCCTGAAATTATGTCCCGTACAAAATGCTCCCGGTGTCTTTGATGCTTAAAATTCTCATTTGCCTTCAAACCTGACTGGTAGATTGTCATGTGAAGTCACATTTGCTTGGATTGTTTTCCCTCAAAGTTTTAAAGATGCTGCTGTAACATCACCTAAAATCTGAACTCTCGGAGGGAAAGGCACAGTCCACTTGGTGTTACTTTATGGGTGTGTTGTGTTTTCTTTGTGGAAAGACAGTAAGGAGACAGCATCACATTTATCTCTGGTGTGCAGTAAATCTCCAATTTTAAAAACATTACATTTTAAAAATGTTAATTTTGTGGAAAATTCTATCCTTTTCAGTACAAAGATTCACGCTCTTCTTTACCTCTGGGAAGTTCTCTTTGGTTTCTACAAACAAATACCTGTGCTGTCAACATGCTACATTTATAGCTTGTATATTTCACAGAGTGCATCATGGGTTCCACTGCTGGCTCAGATGGTAAAGCATCTGCCTGCAGTGCAGGACACCTGGGTTTGATCCCTGGGTCAGGAAGATTCCCCTGGAGAAGGGAATGGCTACCTACTCCAGTATTCTTGCCTGGAGAAAGCTACGGTCAGAGGAGCCTGGCAGGCTACAGTCCATGGGGTCGCAAAAAGGCGGACACGACGGAGTGAATTTCATTCACTCACTTTTAGTATGACATAGTGAAGTCGCTCAGTCGTGTCTGACTCTTTGCGACCCACGGACTGTAGCCCACCAAGCTCCTCTGTCCATGAGGTTCTCCAGCCAAGAATACTGGAGTGGATTGCCATTTCCTTCTCCAGGGGATCTTCCCGACCCACCGAACCCAGGTCTCCTGCATCGAAGGCAGATGCTTTAAACTCTGCACCACCAGGGAAGCCCCTAGTATAACATAGTAGCCCGTATAATACGTGGTGTGGTGACGGCTTTAGTTGCTAAGTTGTGTCATGGACTATAGCCCACTAGGCTCCTCTGTCCATAGGAATTTCCAAGCATGAATAGTGGAGTGGGCTGCTATTTCCCTCTCCAGGGAATCTTCCCGACCCAGGGACTATAGCCCACTAGGCTCCTCTTGCTGGGGTCCAGCCCCAGTGGATCCAGGGTGATTCGAAGGGGAGATGGATAGGCGAGGAAAAACTTATTTATTTAATTAGAAATATAAGTTTAGATTAGGAAGAAATAGTGTAGTAGGAAAATTAAGTGGAGAAAAGATGCTGAATAACTTGGCTTACGTGGAAAGCCAATAAAGTTCTAGACAAGGAACCCATTTGAATATCGGAGGGTGCCCCGCCTTGGGCTCCCTCTCTTACAGATCTTAGAAGCCGGGACAAGTAAGTAGACATGGCCAGCCTCCACGTCCCAGATGGAAATTCAGCCTGAAATTAGAGTAAAGAGGAGACACGGGGGAAACCAGTCCTTCCAATGACCGGCCTGGCTTCTATTGTCTAGAAAGGCCTTTTATACCTTTTTGATTGTACATAGAGATCAATGGTTAATACAAAATTATGCAGCATTAACAGCCCAGACTTTTATCAAAACCAAGCTTCCTCTCTGCATACCTAATTGTATACAGAAGTCTTAGGTGATTTACATCATCTTCCGGCCAGAGGGCCAATTAACATTTTACAGCCTTTTTCTGATAAGGGTTTGTTAACCAGAAGGCTTATTTGTGTTGATCTTCCCAAAGTCTGGTGCCCCTCTCAGAAAGCACTAAATAAAGTTACATTCTTACATAGCAAAGATACAGCAATTTATACCAAGTAAAGGGAGTTCAGTGATTTATAACAAAAGAAAAGTAATTAACTCAAAAGTCTAGTGTTGCTAACATCAAAACTACTATATACTTTTTTTCCATATCCCGATTACATTGATTAATATCCTCCCAGGTGCCTAAAAGATAAAGAATATGGAGGCCTGGCAGCAATCATTGAGTCAACAGTGAAATCCATCACCAGTATGATATTTTAGCCCTTTAGAAAAGGCTCTGTATCTTTAAGATAAAGCTTTGTGCCTCTCACAGCTGGGGGGCTGTAAGCAACTCACAAGATGTAAAAAGTCCAGGGGAACCTGTCAGCAAGCTAGAGAATTATCAGAAGGGGTTTGAACTGAAACATCCCTTTCAAATGCAGAAGACTAAAGCCCTGAGTTAACTTTTTCCAGAGAATATCAGAGAGTACCATAAGGTAGCAGATTCTTATTTTGGGTGTACATGCTCAGGAAATACCAAGCGGAAACCCTGAGGACTGACTCGCCTTGCCCATCAGGCCTCTGCCACATGACCTTGTCATGGGTGGGATTCCTCACGCTGGCTCCGGCATCCTCTGTCCGTAGGATTTCCGGGCATGAATAGTGGAGTGGGTTGCCGTTTCCTTCTCCAGGGGATCTTTCCGACCCAAGGACTATAGCCCACCAGGCTCCTCTGTCCATAGGATTTTCTGGGCATGAATACTGGAGGGACTGCCATTTCCTCTCCAGGGAATCTTCCCGACCCAGGGACTATAGCCCACCAGGCTCCTCTGTCCCTAGGATTTTCTGGGCATGAATAGTGGAGTGGGCTGCCGTTTCCTTCTCCAGGGAATCTTCCCGACCCAGGGACTATAGCCCACCAGGCTCCTCTGTCCCTAGGATTTTCTGGGCATGAATAGTGGGGTGGGCTGCTGTTTCCTTCTCTAGGGGATCTTCCCCACCCAGGGACTATAGCCCACTAGGCTCCTCTGTCCCTAGGTTTTCCAGGCATGAATAGTGGAGTGGGCTGCCGTTTCCTTCTCCAGGGTGTCTTCCCCACCCGGTGAAGGAACCCGTGTCTCCTGCTTGGTGGTTGGATTCTTCACCACTAAGCCGCCTGGAAAGCCCGCATAATATGCACTGAATATAAACGGACATCACGTGCAGTGTGACAGAACGGTCCGCCCCGTATGATCTCCGGCTCTGCGTGCGTTAAGCCCGTCACTGGTCTGCCAGGCTGTCCCTCCAGTCTTCTTCTTTTCTCCCATGTTTTCTGCTTCTTTGACCTCTTTCCACACTTTGGGAGACTTTCTCCTCTTTCTTTTCCAAGTCTATGGATTTTTTGAAACCTCTCTCTGCACATCAGAGCACGCTTCTGCATCCTCTGGGCACGTCTTCCTGCCCCGTTGGCTCACGCAGCATCTTCCCCACCCTCCTTGGACATGGTCACGCGTCCTGCCTCGCTGTCAGCTCAGCTCAGCTCCCCGCCTCATCCTCCGCGAGCATCCGAGTCCATCTTTTCCTTGCTGCCGGCTCGCCACATGTCCCCCTCTCGCCTCGCTATTCTTTCCCAGTTGAGGCTGCAGGTCTCGTCTGTGCTGGGGCAGCCGTGGCCGGAGCCTCTCCAGTCTCAGCCACAGGACCCGACGCCACAGCTCCTCCCCGGGGCCTCCAGATCCCCCTGCCCCTCACCTCCCTGAACCGTGGACTCTCCCTGGTGGAGGCCCCCGCTCTCTCCTCCCATCCCCTCCTCCTCCTGGTGCTTCTGCATCCGCACCTTGGGCAGGCTGGGCAGCGAGCACGGGCACCTTCTCCGTAACGCAAGCAGCAGGCTGTGCGGTCGTCCTTGAGACATTTGATTCACGTCCTCCCACGAGCTCAGCTCCACCCAGGTGGCAGCTGGGTTCATGTCATTGTCACCTGCCTGCACCTGGCTGTGGGAAAAGACCTCCATTCATTCGTCCATTCATTCAGCAGATACTCTTTGAGTTCTTACTGCAGCCAGTTCACTTCCTTCAGTCGCTCAGTCATGTCTGACTGTGACCGCATGGATAGCAGCCCGCCAGGCTTCCCTGTCCATCACCAACTCCCAGAGCTTGCTCAAACTCATGTCCATCAAGTCAGTGATGCCATCCAGCCATCTCATCCTCTGTTGTCCCCTTCTCCTCCTGCCTTCAGTCTTTCCCAGCATCAGGGTCTTTTCCAAAGAGTCAGTTCTTCCCATCAGGGGCCAGAGTATTGGAGCTTCAGCTTCAGCAACAGTCCTTCCAATGAATATTCAGGACTGATCTCCTTTGGGATGGACTGGTTGGATCTCCTTGCAGTCCAAGGGACTCTCAAGAGTCTTCTCCAACACCACAGTTCAAAACCATCAATTCTTCAATGCTTAGCTTTCTTTATAGTCCAGCTCTCACACTCATACATGCCTACTGGAAGAACCATATCCTTGACTAGACAGACTTTTGTTGGCAAAGTAATGTTTCTGCTTTTTAATATATTGTCTAGGTTGGACATAGCTTTTCTTCCAAGGAACCAGTATCTTTTAATTTCAAGGCTGCAATCACCATCTGCATTGATTTTGGAGCCCCCCCAAAACAGTCTCTCACTGTTTCCATTGTTTCCCCATCTGTTTGCCATGCAGTGATAGGACCAGATGCCATGATATTAGTTTTTTGAATGTTGAGTTTTAAGCCAACTTTTTCACTGTCTTCTTTCACTTTCATCAAGAGGCTCTTTAGTTCTTCTTCATTTTCTGCCATAAGGGTGGTGTTGTCTGCATATCTGACATTATTGATATTTCTCCCAGCAATCTTGATTCCAGCTTGTGCTTCATCAAGCCGGGTATTTTGCATGATGTACTCTGCATATAAGTTAAATAAGCAGGGTGACAATATACAGCCTTTACACACTCCTTTCCCTATTTGGAACCAGTATGTTGTTCCATGTCCAGTTCTAACTGTTGCTTCTTGACCTGCATACAGATTTATCAGGAGGCAGCTCAGGCAGTCTGATATTCCCATCTCTAAGAATTTTGCACAGTTTGTTGTGATCCACATGATCAAAGGCTTTGGCATCTTCAATAAAGCAGAAGTAGATGTTTTTCTGGAACTCTCTTGATTTTTCTGTGATCCAGTGGCTATTGGCAATTTGATCTCTGGTTCCTCTGGCTTTTCTAAATCCAGCTTGAACAACTGGAAGTTCACAGTTCACATACTGTGAAGCCTGGCTTGGAGAATTTTGAGCATTACTTGCATAAATGTGAAAGTGAAGTCTCTCAGTCGTGTCTCACTCTTTGAGACCCCATGGACTGTAGCCTACCGGGCTCCTCTGTCCATGGGATTTTCCAGGCAATAGTACTGGAGTGGATTACCATTTCCCTCTCCAGAAGACCTTCCTGACCCAGGGATAGAACCTCAGTCTCCTGCATTGTAGACAGACTCTTTACCGTCTGAGCCACCAGGGAAGTCTTGTCATTACTTGCAGAAGGAAATGACAACCCACTCCAGCACTCTTGCCTGGAAAATCCCATGGATGGAGGAACCTGGTAGGCTACAGTCCATGGGGTCGCAAAGAGCTGGACACGACTGAGCAACTTCACTTCACTTTGCTAGCGTGTGAGATGAATACAATTGTGCAGTAGTTTGAGCATTCTTTGGCATTGCCTTTCTTTGGGATTGGAATAAAACTGATCTTTTCCAGTCCTGTGGCCACTGCTGAGTTTTTCAAATTTGCTGGCATACTGAGTGCAGCACTTTCATAGCATCATCTTCCAGGATTTGAAATAGCTTAGCTGGAATTCCATCACCTCCACTAGCTTTGTTCANGATGGAGGAACCTGGTAGGCTACAGTCCACAGGTTCGCAAAGAGCTGGACACGACTGAGCGACTTCACTTCACTTTGCTAGTGTGTGAGATGAGTACAATTGTGCAGTAGTTTGAGCATTCTTTGGCATTGCCTTTCTTCGGGATTGGAATAAAACTGATCTTTTCCAGTCCTGTGGCCACTGCTGAGTTTTTCAAATTTGCTGGCATACTGAGTGCAGCACTTTCATAGCATCATCTTCCAGGATTTGAAATAGCTTAGCTGGAATTCCATCACCTCCACTAGCTTTGTTCATAGTGATGCTTCCTAAGGCCCTCTTGACTTCACATTCAAGGATGTCTGGCTCTAGGTGAGTGATCACACCATTGTGGTTATTTGGGTCATGAAGATCTTTTTTGTACAGTTCTTCTGTGTGTTCTTGCCACCTCTTCTTAATATCTTCTGCTTCTGTTAGGTCCATACCATTTCTGTCCTTTATTGTACCCATCTTTGCATGAAATGTTCCTTTGGTATCTTTAATTTTCTTGAAGAGATCTCTAGTCTTTCCTATTCTATTGTTTCCTCTATTTCTTTGCATTGGTCACTGAGGAAAGCTTCCTTATCTCTCCTTCCTATTCTTTGGAACTCTGCATTCAAACGGGTATATCTCTCCTTTTCTCCCTTGCCTTTAGGGTCTCTTTTCTCAGCTCTTTGTAAGGCTTCTTCAGACAACTATTTTGTCTTTTTGCTTTTCTTTTTCTTGCCGATGGTCTTGATCACTGCCTCCTGTACAGTGTCATGAACCTCTGCCCATAGTTCTTCAGGCACTCTATTAGATCTAATCCCTTGAACCTATTTCTCACTTCCACTGTATAATTGTAAAGGATTTGATTTAGATCATACCTGAATGGTCTAGTGGTTTTCCCTACTTTCTTCAATTTCAGTCTGAATTTGGCAATAAGGAGTTCATGATCTGAGCCACAGTCAGCTCCTGGTCCTGTTTTTGCTGACTGTTTAGAGCTTCTCCATCTTTGACTGCAAAGAATAGAATCAATCTGATTTCGATGTTGACCATCTGGTGATGTCCATGTGTAGAGCCTTCTCCTGTGTTGTTGGAAGAGGGTGTTTGTTATGACCAGTGCACTCTTTTGGCAAAACTCTGTTAGCCTTTTCCCTGTTTCATTTTGTACTCAAAGACCAGATTTTCCTGTTACTACAAATATTTCTTGACTTCCTATTTTTTCACACCAGTCCCCTATAATGAAAAAGACATCTTTTTGGGGGTGTTGGTTCTAGAAGGTCTTGGAGGTCTTCATAGAACCGTTCAATTTCAGCTTATTCAGCATTACAAGTTGGGGCATAGATTCAGATTACTGTGATGTTGAATGGTTGGCCTTGGAAACGAACAGAGATCATTCTTTCATTTTCTGAGACTGCATCCAAGTACTGAATTTCAGGCTCTTTTGACTATGAGGGCTACTCCATTTCTTCTAAAGGATTTTTGCCTACAGTAGTAGATATAGTGGTCATCTGAGTTAAATTCATCCATTCCTGTCCATTTTAGTTCATTGATTCCTAAAATATCTATGTTCAGTCTTGCCATCTCCTGTTTGACTACTTCCAATTTGCCTTGATTTGTGGACCTAACAGTCCAGGTTCCTATGCAATATTGCTCTTTATCGCACCAGACTTTACTTCCATCACCAGTCACATCCACAACTGGGGACTGTTTTTGCTTTGGCTCCGTCTCTTCATTCTTCCTGGAGTTATTGCTCCACTGACCTCCAGCAGCATATTGGGCACCTTTTGACCTGGGGAGTTCATCTTTCAGTGTCCTATCTTTCTGCCTTTTCATACTGTTCATGGGGTTCTGAAGGCAAGAATGCTGAAGTGGTTTGCCATTCCCTTCTCCAGTGGACCATGTTTTGTCAAAACTCTCCACCAAGACCCGTCCATCTTGGGTGGCCCTACACGGCATGGCTCATGGTTTCATTGAGTTAGACAAGGCTGTGGTCCATGTGATCAGCTTGGTTAGTTTTCTGTGATTGTGGTTTTCATTCTGTCTGCCCTCTGAGGGCTAAGGATAAGAGGCTTATGAAAGGACTGTGGGGGAAACTGGGTCTTGTTCTGATGGGCGGGACCATGCCCAGTGTCTTTAATCCAGTTTTCTGTTGATGGGCTGGGCTGTTTTCCTTCCTTGTTGTTTGACCTGAGGCCAAACTATGGTGGAGGCAATGAAGATAATGGCAACCTCCTTCAAACTGTCCTGTGCGTGCAGTGCCCCCGGACCTGCAGCAGGCCACCGCCGACCCACGCCTCTGCCAGACTCCTGGACACTCACAGGCAAATCTGCCTCTCTACCCCAGGATGATGCCAACGCATGAGGTTGTTGGTTTATGAAGAAGGCAAAAAGACTGTTTTCAGGAGGCTTCCGGGTTTGGAAGAGGAGATGGAAAGAAAACAGTAAACCAGCCCCTAAATGTGTTCAGTAAATGAATGAAGGGGGACAGTGTGGTGGTGGGGGCACATTCCTAGCTCCTGTGCAGATGACAAGGAGGCCCTGCAGCCAGAGGGTGGATGTAGGTGGGGGCCACATGACAAGCACCTGCCCCCACCCCGGCTCCCTGCACGTTCTGAGTCAGAACTGGCGTGGCAGGGTACTATGTCCTCCACCCAAACAAGGCCACGTTTCTGCACAGAATTAAAGTCGACGTGGAGGAGAGTAACGTGGTGTTGCTGGGCTCCTTGGGGGACCATGTTCTGAGGCTGAGGGTCACCTCCCATCACAGGGACAGACAGCGGGAGTAGGGTGGGGAAAGGACCCTTTCCCTACCCCAGGGTCCCATTTCCTGACCGCCCCTCCCCCCCCCACCTCTGTGC